>JAXIVJ010003239.1:60000-96671 GCA_036785665.1 Chirona hameri | reverse complement strand
TGTATCGTACCTCCCGCTCTACTACCGGCCATGGAAGGACTGGCGTAGATGTATGTAGATGTGTGTAGATATTGTGTAGATGTGTGTAGATATGGTGCAGATGTGTGTAGATGTATCATACCTCCCGCCCTACTGCCAGCCATGGACGGACTGGCGTAGATGTGTGTAAATGTGTGTAGATGTGGTGTAGATGTGTGTATATGTGTGTATATGTGGTGTAGATGTGGTGTAGATGTGTGTATATGTGTGTAGATGTGTGTAGATGTGGTGTAGATGTGTATAGATGTGTATAGATGTGTGTAGATGTGTGTAGATATGGTGTATGTGTGTATGTGTGGTGTAGATGTGTGTAGATATGGTGTAGATGTGGTGTAGATGTGTGTAGATGTGGTGTAGAGGTGTGTATATGTGTGTATATGTGGTGTAGATGTGTGTATATGTGTGTATATGTGGTGTAGATGTGTGTAGATATGTGTAGATATGGCGTAGATGTGTGTAGATGTGTGTAGATGTGTGTAGATGTGGTGTAGATGTGGTGTAGATGTGGTGTAGATGCGGTGTAGATGTGTGTATATGTGGTGTAGATGTGTGTAGATGTGGTGTAGATGTGTGTAGATGTGTGTAGATGTGGTGTAGATGTGTGTAGATGTATCGTACCTCCCGCCCTACTGCCAGCCATGGACGGACTGGCGTAGATATGTGTAGATGTGTGTAGATGTGGTGTAGATGTGGTGTAGATGTGGTGTAGATGTGGTGTAGATGTGGTGTAGATGTGTGTAGATGTGGTGTAGATGTGGTGTAGATATGGTGTAGATGTGGTGTAGATGTGATGTAGATGTGGTGTAGATGTGTGTAGATGTGTGTAGATGTGTGTATATGTGTGTATGTGTGTAGATGTGTGTAGATGTGTGTAGATGTGTGTAGACGTGTGTAGATGTGTGAAGATGTGTGTAGATATGGTGCAGATGTGTGTAGATGTATCATACCTCCCGCCCTACAACCGGCCATGGACGGACTGGGGTAGATGTGGTGTAGATGTGGTGTAGATGTGGTGTAAGATATGTGTAGAGGTGGTGTAGATGTGCGTAGATGTGTGTAGATATGGTGTAGATGTGTGTATATGTGGTGTAGATGTGGTGTAGATGTGTGTAGATGTGGTGTAGATGTGTGTAGATGTGTGTAGATGTGTGTAGATGTGTGTAGATGTGTGTAGATGTGTGTAGATGTGTGTAGATGTGGTTTATATATGTGTAGATGTGGTGTAGATGTGGTGTAGATGTGGTGTAGATGTGTGTAGATGTATCGTACCTCCCGCCCTACAACCGGCCATGGACGGACTGGGGTAGATGTGGTGTAGATGTGGTGTAGATGTGGTGTAGATGTGGTGTAGATGTGGTGTAGATGTGTGTAGATGTATCGTACCTCCCGCCCTACTGCCGGCCATGGAAGGACTGGCATAGATGCCTCCCGGCCAGTCGGGCTGCACGAAGTACTGGAAGTGACGCATGTGCTGAGAGGAGTACAGGATCACCGACGAGCCCTTCGGCGCGAACCCGTACTGAAAACACACACAAACAGAGACAGACAGGGGCAGTCAGAACGAACCCGTACTGAAAACACACACCGAAACACAGACAGGGACAGTCAGAACGAACCCGTACTGAAAACACACACAGAGACAGACAGGGACAGTCAGAACGAACCCGTACTGAAAACACACACCGAAACAGAGACAGGGACAGACAGAACGAACCCGTACTGAAAACACACACACAAACAGAGACAGGGACAGTCAGAACGAACCCGTACTGAAAACACACACACAGACACAGACAGGGGCAGTCAGAACGAACCCGTACTGAAAACACACACCGAAACAGAGACAGGGACAGACAGAACGAACCCGTACTGAAAACACACACAAACAGAGACAGACAGGGACAGTCAGAACGAACCCGTACTGAAAACACACACCGAAACAGAGACAGGGACAGACAGAACGAACCCGTACTGAAAACACACACACAAACAGAGACAGGGACAGTCAGAACGAACCCGTACTGAAAACACACACACAGACACAGACAGGGGCAGTCAGAACGAACCCGTACTGAAAACACACACCGAAACAGAGACAGGGACAGACAGAACGAACCCGTACTGAAAACACACACAGACACAGACAGGGACAGACAGAACGAACCCGTACTGAAAACACACACAAACACAGACAGGGGCAGTCAGAACGAACCCGTACTGAAAACAAACCCAAACACAGACAGGGACAGTCAGAACGAACCCATACTGAAAACACACACACAGACACAGACAGGGACAGTCAGAACGAACCCGTACTGAAAACACACACCGAAACAGAGACAGGGACAGACAGAACGAACCCGTACTGAAAACACACACAGACACAGACAGGGACAGACAGAACGAACCCGTACTGAAAACACACACAAACACAGACAGGGGCAGTCAGAACGAACCCGTACTGAAAACAAACCCAAACACAGACAGGGACAGTCAGAACGAACCCGTACTGAAAACACACACACACAGACACAGACAGGGACAGTCAGAACGAACCCGTACTGAAAACACACACACAGACACAGACAGGGGCAGTCAGAACGAACCCGTACTGAAAACACACACCGAAACAGAGACAGGGACAGACAGAACGAACCCGTACTGAAAACACACACAAACAGAGACAGACAGGGACAGTCAGAACGAACCCGTACTGAAAACACACACCGAAACAGAGACAGGGACAGACAGAACGAACCCGTACTGAAAACACACACACAAACAGAGACAGGGACAGTCAGAACGAACCCGTACTGAAAACACACACACAGACACAGACAGGGGCAGTCAGAACGAACCCGTACTGAAAACACACACCGAAACAGAGACAGGGACAGACAGAACGAACCCGTACTGAAAACACACACAGACACAGACAGGGACAGACAGAACGAACCCGTACTGAAAACACACACCGAAACACAGACAGGGGCAGTCAGAACGAACCGTACTGAAAACAAACCCAAACACAGACAGGGACAGTCAGAACGAACCCGTACTGAAAACACACACAGACACAGACAGGGACAGTCAGAACGAACCCGTACTGAAAACACACAAACACAGACAGGGACAGTCAGAACGAACCCGTACTGAAAACACACACAGACACAGACAGGGGCAGTCAGAACGAACCCGTACTGAAAACACACACACACACACACACACACACACACACACACACACACACACACACACACACACACACACACACACACACACACACACACACACACACACACACACACACACACACACACAGACAGGGCAGTCAGAACGAACCCGTACTGAAAACACACACACAGACACAGACAGGGGCAGTCAGAACGAACCCGTACTGAAAACACACACCGAAACAGAGACAGACAGGGACAGTCAGAACGAACCCGTACTGAAAACACACACACAGACACAGACAGGGGCAGTCAGAACGAACCCGTACTGAAAACACACACCGAAACAGAGACAGGGACAGACAGAACGAACCCGTACTGAAAACACACACACAAACAGAGACAGGGACAGTCAGAACGAACCCGTACTGAAAACACACACAAACACAGACAGGGGCAGTCAGAACGAACCCGTACTGAAAACACACACAAACAGAGACAGACAGGGACAGTCAGAACGAACCCGTACTGAAAACACACCGAAACAGAGACAGGGACAGTCAGAACGAACCCGTACTGAAAACACACCGAAACACAGACAGGGGCAGTCAGAACGAACCCGTACTGAAAACACACACACAGACACAGACAGGGGCAGTCAGAACGAACCCGTACTGAAAACACACACAAACACAGACAGGGACAGTCAGAACGAACCCGTACTGAAAACACACACAAACACAGACAGGAACAGTCAGAACGAACCCGTACTGAAAACACACACACAGACACAGACAGGGGCAGTCAGAACGAACCCGTACTGAAAACACACACAAACACAGACAGGGACAGTCAGAACGAACCCGTACTGAAAACACACACAAACACAGACAGGAACAGTCAGAACGAACCCGTACTGAAAACACACACAAACACAGACAGGGGCAGTCAGAACGAACCCGTACTGAAAACACACACACAGACACAGACAGGGGCAGTCAGAACGAACCCGTACTGAAAACACACACAAACACAGACAGGGACAGTCAGAACGAACCCGTACTGAAAACACACACAAACACAGACAGGAACAGTCAGAACGAACCCGTACTGAAAACACACACAAACAGACAGGAACAGTCAGAACGAACCCGTACTGAAAACACACAAACACAGACAGGGACAGTCAGAACGAACCCGTACTGAAAACACACACAAACAGAGACAGGGACAGTCAGAACGAACCCGTACTGAAAACACACCGAAACACAGCCAGGGACAGTCAGAACGAACCCGTACTGAAAACACACACCGAAACACAGACAGGGACAGTCAGAACGAACCCGTACTGAAAACACACACCGAAACAGAGACAGGGACAGTCAGAACGAACCCGTACTCAAAACACACACAAACAGAGACAGGGACAGTCAGAACGAACCCGTACTCAAAACACACACACACACACACACACAGACACAGACAGGGACAGTCAGAACGAACCCGTACTGAAAACACACACCGAAACACAGACAGGGACAGTCAGAACGAACCCGTACTGAAAACAAACCCAAACACAGACAGGGACAGTCAGAACGAACCCGTACTGAAAACACACCGAAACACAGATAGGGACAGTCAGAACGAACCCGTACTCAAAACACACACGCAAGGGCAGGTGACGTCACACGGCCTACAAGGGCAGGTGACGTCACACGGCCTACAAGGGCAGGTGACGTCACACGACCTACAAGGGCAGGTGACGTCACACGGCCTACAAGGGCAGGTGACGTCACACGGCCTGCAAGGACAGGTGACGTCACACGGCCTACAAGGGCATGTGACGTCACACGGCCTACAAGGGCAGGTGACGTCACACGGCATACAAGGGCAGGTGACGTCACACGGCCTACAAGGGCAGGTGACGTCACACAGCCTACAAGGGCTGGTGACGTCGCACGGCCTACAAGGGCAGGTGACGTCACACGGCCTACAAGGGCAGGTGACGTCACACGGCCTACAAGGGCAGGTGACGTCACACGGCCTACACGGACTGGTGACGTCACACGGCCTACAAGGGCTGGTGACGTCACACGGCCTACAAGGTCAGGTGACGTCACACGGCCTACAAGGACAGGTGACGTCACACGGCCTACAAGGGCTGGTGACGTCACACGGCCTACAAGGGCAGGTGACGTCACACGGCCTACAAGGGCAGGTGACGTCACACGGCCTACAATGACCACAGAGGCAAGGGAAGAGAGTAGATCAAACAGACCTCACTAAGGCTTTAATCGAAACGTATTGTCAGTGAAAATACATGTTCATATTTATGATAGGAAGGTTTTTTTATGATTTTTGCCCGTCCCTGTAGCTCAGTAGGGAGAGCGTTGGGCTTTTGACCTCACCCGGTGTGGCAGCCCGGGTTCGAGTCGCTTCGGCGCTCGCTATTTGCCCCTGACTGGGATGGCCTGTGACCGGTGGCAGCGGCCACACTCGAGGTCAGGTGACGTCAGAGGGCAGGGCGGACCGTGTCCAGGTATGTCGGGCACGTGAAACTTTCGTCTCTAAATTCTGCCGGCTACCAGGAATTGCGTGATCGGATGGTTGGGGTCAGGGCCTGCGTAACAAGCTATGCTTAACGTGGGGCCTGACCTCGGAAATCTATCCATTCAAAAGATTTGAACAATTTGTTTTGTTTATAAAGTATCAGGACACATTCCTCCTAATCCATCGGTAACGAAAATGTCCAACTGACCCATCTGTTCCAACCCTCATCGACGCGCTCTGCATTCATGAGAAATACTTCTGCCTGAGATGGTACTGACAATGAAAAACGCCACTAATAACAGGTCACACAACCCCACCCGACCCAACTGCTAATTTGTTATGATGAAGACAGAACACGGCGATAACGTCAGACGGACAGCCACGCCTACAGTGTTATGACGTCAGACAGACGGCGATGACGTCACACAACTCAGCTTGTGCGTGTCGGCCGAGATGCTAGTCACTCCGGGGACCCGGAATCACAGGTCAGGTGATGACGTCACACACCTCACCTTGTGCGTGTCGGCCGAGATGCTGGTCACTCCGGGGACCCGGAATCACAGGTCAGGTGATGACGTCACACACCACTCACCTTGTGCGTGTCGGCCGAGATGCTGGTCACTCCGGGGACCCGGAATCACAGGTCAGGTGATGACGCCACACACCACTCACCTTGTGCGTGTCGGCCGAGATGCTGGTCACTCCGGGGACCCGGAATCACAGGTCAGGTGATGACGTCACACACCTCACCTTGTGCGTGTCGGCCCAGATGCTGGTCACTCCGGGGACCCAGAATCACAGGTCAGGTGATGACGTCACACACCTCATCTTGTGCGTGTCGGCCGAGATGCTGGTCACTCCGGGGACCCGGAATCACAGGTCAGGTGATGACGTCACACACCTCACCTTGTGCGTGTCGGCCGAGATGCTGGTCACTCCGGGGACCCGGAATCACAGGGCAGGTGATGACGTCACACACCTCACCTTGTGCGTGTCGGCCGAGATGCTGGTCACTCCGGGGACCCGGAATCACAGGTCAGGTGATGACGTCATACAGCTCACCTTGTGCGTGTCGGCCGAGATGCTGGTCACTCCGGGGACCCGGAAGTCGAACGGAACCATCGGATACCCGGCCTCCTGCATGAAGGCCACGAGGAAGCCGCCCAGACACGCGTCCACGTGCACTGGGATACCGTACCTGGGGCCAAGGTCACAGGCCAGGTCACAGATCAGGTCACAGGTCAGGTCACAGCCCACATGTCAGGTCAGACAGACACGAGGAGGCCGCCCAGACACGAGTCCACATGTAGAGGGATACTGTATATGCAGGACAGGACACAGGACAGGTCACAGGACAGGTCACAGGACAGGGTCAGGTCACAGGACAGGGTCAGGTCACAGGACAGGGTCAGGTCACAGGACAGGGTCAGGTCACAGGACAGGGTCAGGTCACAGGACAGGGTCAGGTCACAGGACAGGGTCAGGTCACAGGACAGGGTCAGGTCACAGGACAGGGTCAGGTCACAGGACAGGGTCAGGTCACAGGACAGGGTCAGGTCACAGGACAGGGTCAGGTCACAGGACAGGGTCAGGTCACAGGACAGGGTCAGGTCACAGGACAGGGTCAGGTCACAGGACAGGGTCAGGTCACAGGACAGGGTCAGGTCACAGGACAGGGTCAGGTCACAGGACAGGGTCAGGTCACAGGACAGGGTCAGGTCACAGGACAGGGTCAGGTCACAGGACAGGGTCAGGTCACAGGACAGGGTCAGGTCACAGGACAGGGTCAGGTCACAGGACAGGGTCAGGTCACAGGACAGGGTCAGGTCACAGTACAGGTCACAGGTCAGGTCACAGTACAGGTCACAGGACAGGTCACAGGACAGGGTCAGGTCACAGGTCAGGTCACAGGTCAGGTCACATGTCAGGTCACATGTCAGGTCACAGGTCAGGTCACAGGTCAGGTCACAGGTCAGGTCACAGGTCAGGTCACATGTCAGGTCACAGGTCAGGTCACAGGTCAGGTCACAGGTCAGGTCACAGATCAGGTCACAGGTCAGGTCACAGGTCAGGTCACAGGTCAGGTCACAGGTCAGGTCACAGGTCAGGTCACAGGTCAGGTCACAGGTCAGGTCACAGGTCAGGTCAGACAGACACAGTGGCGTCGCCACCTGCCTGCCCCTGCCCTGCGCCCTGCGCCCTGCGCCCTGCGCCCTGCGCCCTGCCCCCCCCCCCCCCCCCCCATGATCGCTCCGGCCAGAGTCCGCCCCCCCCCCCCCCCCGGTTGGCAGGATTTCAAAATTAGCCCTATAACACTAACACATTCACAGTATGGGGCTGGCTGACCCCCAATCCCCTGGCTGGCTGGCTGGCTGGCTGGCTGGCTGGCTGGCTGGCTGGCTGGCTGGCTGGCTGGCTGGCTGGCTGGCTGGCTGGCTGGCTGGCTGGCTGGCTGGCTGGCTGCCTGCCTGCCCCCCCCCCCCCCCCCCCCCTCCCATTCAAAATTGTGTGGCGACGCCACTGGACAGACACGGGGAAGCCGCCCAAACACGAGTCCACGTTAACCGGGATACCGTACCTGCCAGCGACGGGCATCGATAAGACAGTCATATGTTAACCAGGGTCCTAGCATTGCCTGGCAGCTGGGGCGCGGAGTGGACAATTATGTAAACAAATAAGCATAAAGAGTTGAAAATTCACACAAAAAAAACATATGTAGCCGGCTTGATTAATACCCAATCATCCGCTGACCAGAATGAGTTATTACCCCTATGTCAATCCTTACCTGTCTTTTCCCCCACCGACTGTCCCGGTTACCGTGGGTGTGACGTCAGAGGATGGAGGATCGGTCGTTCGAAGGATAACAAGGCATCTGCTCTTATTCATGAACCACCAACAAATCGAAAGAATTCACATTTGACTTAAAATGTGATAACACAAATGTTTAGTAGATACAAATATGGCTGCCAATGAGCTGGCAGACCAGACGTCCCGACCTGCCTCCTCAGTGCTGCATTAGTGTTCCAGGTACGGTATTCCAGTGCTCCTGGCGACGCAAAATGTGCTCACTGCGGCCTTGCAACAACTGACAAGCCCGGGAAGTTGTTGCACGCAAAACTCACCTGACTCCCAGCGCCCCGACCTGTTCAATAGGGTCGACACTGCCGTGCGGGAAGGCAGGTGCCGAACAGACCAGCTGAAAACAACACCAAGTCGTTCAGAGCTGCAACAAATTGACAAATTGACTACACCGAAACACATGACACCCAGCTGTTATAGGCCACTCATGACCCGCAACGTTAAGTGGATGGCCAGCGTGGCGACACTGGCACACACCAGCACAGGCCGCAGACAGATCTTACAGCCACCAACACGAGACGACCACCGAGTGCCGTCGTGCCCCCCCCCCTCCCCCCCCCCCCCCCCCTCCCCCCCCCCCCCCCCCCCCCCACACACACACACACAGAGACATACACTTCCAGTGTAACCGGCCGTACCGGGCGGGGTCTGAGCAGCTGCTCCTCTATCTCGGCGGGGTCTGAGCTGCTCCTCTGTCTCGGCCGTACCGGGCGGGGTCTGAGCAGCTCCTCTGTCTCGGCCGTACCGGGCGGGGTCTGAGCAGCTCCTCTGTCTCGGCCGTACCGGGCGGGGTCTGAGCTGCTCCTCTGTCTCGGCCGTACCGGGCGGGGTCTGCGCAGCAGCTCCTCTGTCTCGGCGGGGTCTGAGCTGCTCCTCTGTCTCGGCCGTACCGGGCGGGGTCTGCGCAGCAGTTCCTCCGTCTCGGCCGTACCGGGCGGGGTCTGCGCAGCAGCTCCTCTGTCTCGGCCGTACCGGGCGGGGTCTGAGCTGCTCCTCGGTCTCGGCCGTACCGGGCGGGGTCTGAGCTGCTCCTCTGTCTCGGCCGTACCGGGCGGGGTCTGAGCAGCTGATCCTCTGTCTCGGCCGTACCGGGCGGGGTCTGAGCAGCTCCTCTGTCTCGGCCGTACCGGGCGGGGTCTGCGCAGCAGCTCCTCTGTCTCGGCCGTACCGGGCGGGGTCTGAGGAGCTGCTCCTCTGTCTCGGCCGTACCGGGCGGGGTCTGAGCAGCTCCTCTGTCTCGGCCGTACCGGGCGGGGTCTGAGCTGCTCCTCTGTCTCGGCGGGTCTGAGCAGCTGCTGCTCTGTCTCGGGGGGGGGGGGGGGGTCTGAGCAGCTGCTCCTCTGTTTCGGCGGGGTCTGAGCAGCTGCTGCTCTGTCTGGGGGGGGGGGGGGGGTCTGAGGAGCTCCTCCTCTGTATCGGTCTTACCATGACAGTGTTGCTGTTAATGTAGCTCCTCATCTTGGTGACGTTGACGCGGCTGGTGTCGGGGTCGAGCGGGATGTGGATCACCTTCATACGCAGCAGCTGAGCACCTGGACAAATACACAGACAGACACACAGGCACAGGGTCAACACCTTCATACGCAGCAGCTGAGCACCTGGACAGACACACAGACACACAGACACACAGACAGACACACAGACACAGGGTCAACACCTTCATACGCAGCAGCTGAGCACCTGGGCAAATACACAGACAGACACACAGACACACACACAGACAAAGGGTCAACACCTTCATACGCAGCAGCTGAGCGCCTGGACAAATACACAGACAGACACACAAACACAGGGTCAACACCTTCATACGCAGCAGCTGAGCACCTGGACAAATACACAGACAGACACACAGACAGACACAGGGTCAACACCTTCATACGCAGCAGCTGAGCACCTGGACAAATACGCAGACAGACACACAGACACAGGGTCAACACCTTCATATGCAGCAGCTGAGCACCTGGACAGACACACAGACAGACACACAGACAGACACACAGACAGACACACATACAGACACACATACAGACACACAGACAGACACACAGACAGACACACAGACAGACACACAGACAGACACACAGACAGACACACAGACAGACACACAGACAGACACACAGACAGACACACAGACAGACACACAGACAGACACACAGACAGACACACAGACAGACACACATACAGACACACATACAGACACACAGACAGACACACAGACAGACACACAGACAGACACACAGACAGACACACAGACAGACACACAGACAGACACACATACAGACACACAGACAGACACACAGACAGACACACAAACACAGGGTAATCACCTTCATACGCAGCAGCTGAGCACCTGGACAAATACAGACAGACACACAGACAGATACACAGACAGACACACAGACAAGGGTCATCACCTTCATACGAAGCAGCTGAGCACCTGGACAGACACACAAACAGACACACAGACAGACACAGGGTCAACACCTTCATACGCAGCAGCTGCGCGACTGGACAAATACAGACAGACACACAGACAGACACACAGACAAGGGTCATCACCTTCATACGAAGCAGCTGCGCGACTGGACAAATACAGACAGACACACAGACAGATACACAGACAGACACACAGACAAGGGTCATCACCTTCATACGAAGCAGCTGCGCGACTGGACAAATACAGACAGACACACAGACAGATACACAGACAGACACACAGACAAGGGTCATCACCTTCATACGAAGCAGCTGCGCGACTGGACAGACACACAGACACACAGACAGATACACAGACAGACACACAGACAAGGGTCATCACCTTCATACGAAGCAGCTGCGCGACTGGACAGACACACAGACACACACACAGACACACAGACAGACACACAGACACAGGGTCAACACCTTCATACGAAGCAGCTGCGCGACTGGACAGACACACAGACAGACACACAGACAGACACACAGACACAGGGTCATCACCTTCATACGAAGCAGCTGCGCGACTGGACAGACACACAGACACACAGACAGACACACAGACACAGGGTCATCACCTTCATACGAAGCAGCTGCGCGACTGGACAGACACACAGACACACAGACAGATACACAGACAGACACACAGACAAGGGTCATCACCTTCATACGAAGCAGCTGCGCGACTGGACAAATACAGACAGACACACAGACAGATACACAGACAGACACACAGACAAGGGTCATCACCTTCATACGAAGCAGCTGCGCGACTGGACAAATACAGACAGACACACAGACAGATACACAGACAGACACACAGACAAGGGTCATCACCTTCATACGAAGCAGCTGCGCGACTGGACAGACACACAGACACACAGACAGATACACAGACAGACACACAGACAAGGGTCATCACCTTCATACGAAGCAGCTGCGCGACTGAACAGACACACAGACACACACACAGACACACAGACAGACACACAGACACAGGGTCAACACCTTCATACGAAGCAGCTGCGCGACTGGACAGACACACAGACAGACACACAGACAGACACACAGACAGACACAAAAACACAGGGTCATCACCTTCATACGAAGCAGCTGCGCGACTGGACAGACACACAGACACACAGACAGACACACAGACACAGGGTCATCACCTTCATACGAAGCAGCTGCGCGACTGGACAGACACACAGACACACAGACAGACACACAGACAAGGGTCATCACCTTCATACGAAGCAGCTGCGCGACTGGACAAATACAGACAAGACACACAGACAGATACACAGACAGACACACAGACAAGGGTCATCACCTTCATACGAAGCAGCTGCGCGACTGGACAGACACACAGACAGACACACAGACAGACACACAGACAAGGGTCATCACCTTCATACGAAGCAGCTGCGCGACTGGACAGACACACAGACAGATACACAGACAGACACACAGACAAGGGTCATCACCTTCATACGAAGCAGCTGCGCGACTGGACAGACACACAGACACACAGACAGACACACAGACACAGGGTCAACACCTTCATACGAAGCAGCTGCGCGACTGGAAAGACACAGACAGACACACAGACAGACACACAGACACAGGGTCAACACCTTCATACGAAGCAGCTGCGCGACTGGACAGACACACAGACACACAGACAGATACACAGACAGACACACAGACAAGGGTCATCACCTTCATACGAAGCAGCTGCGCGACTGGACAGACACACAGACACACAGACAGATACACAGACAGACACACAGACAAGGGTCATCACCTTCATACGAAGCAGCTGCGCGACTGGACAGACACACAGACACAGGGTCATCACCTTCATACGAAGCAGCTGCGCGACTGGACAGACACACAGACAAGGGTCATCACCTTCATACGAAGCAGCTGCGCGACTGGACAGACACACAGACAAGGGTCATCACCTTCATACGAAGCAGCTGCGCGCCTGGACAGACACACAGACAGACACACAGACACAGGGTCATCACCTTCATACGAAGCAGCTGCGCGACTGGACAGACACACAGACACAGGGTCATCACCTTCATACGAAGCAGCTGCGCGACTGGACAGACACACAGACAAGGGTCATCACCTTCATACGAAGCAGCTGCGCGACTGGACAGACACACAGACAAGGGTCATCACCTTCATACGAAGCAGCTGCGCGACTGGACAGACACACAGACAGACACACAGACACAGGGTCATCACCTTCATACGAAGCAGCTGAGCGACTGGACAGACACACAGACACACAGACAGACACACAGACAGACACAGGGTCATCACCTTCATACGAAGCAGCTGCGCGACTGGACAGACACACAGACACACACACAGACACACAGACAGACACACAGACACAGGGTCAACACCTTCATACGAAGCAGCTGCGCGACTGGACAGACACACAGACAAGGGTCATCACCTTCATACGAAGCAGCTGCGCGACTGGACAGACACACAGACAAGGGTCATCACCTTCATACGAAGCAGCTGCGCGACTGGACAGACACACAGACAAGGGTCATCACCTTCATACGAAGCAGCTGCGCGACTGGACAGACACACAGACAGACACACAGACACAGGGTCATCACCTTCATACGAAGCAGCTGAGCGACTGGACAGACACACAGACACACAGACAGACACACAGACAGACACAGGGTCATCACCTTCATAC
Source organism: Chirona hameri (assembly GCA_036785665.1). NCBI lineage: Eukaryota > Metazoa > Arthropoda > Thecostraca > Balanomorpha > Balanidae > Chirona > Chirona hameri. The sequence goes on along the minus strand of JAXIVJ010003239.1, from coordinate 82,838 downwards.
GAAGCAGCTGCGCGACTGGACAGACACACAGACACACACACAGACACACAGACAGACACACAGACACAGGGTCAACACCTTCATACGAAGCAGCTGCGCGACTGGACAGACACACAGACAAGGGTCATCACCTTCATACGAAGCAGCTGCGCGACTGGACAGACACACAGACAAGGGTCATCACCTTCATACGAAGCAGCTGCGCGACTGGACAGACACACAGACAAGGGTCATCACCTTCATACGAAGCAGCTGCGCGACTGGACAGACACACAGACACACAGACAAGGGTCATCACCTTCATACGAAGCAGCTGCGCGACTGGACAGACACACACACAAGGGTCATCACCTTCATACGCAGCAGCTGCGCGACTGGACAGACACACAGACACACAGACAAGGGTCATCACCTTCATACGAAGCAGCTGCGCGACTGGACAGACACACAGACACACAGACAGACACACAGACACAGGGTCATCACCTTCATACGAAGCAGCTGAGCGACTGGACAGACACACAGACACACAGACAGACACACAGACAGACACAGGGTCATCACCTTCATACGAAGCAGCTGCGCGACTGGACAGACACACAGACACACACACAGACACACAGACACACACACAGACACACAGACAGACACACAGACACAGGGTCAACACCTTCATACGAAGCAGCTGCGCGACTGGACAGACACACAGACAAGGGTCATCACCTTCATACGAAGCAGCTGCGCGACTGGACAGACACACAGACAAGGGTCATCACCTTCATACGAAGCAGCTGCACGACTGGACAGACACACAGACAAGGGTCATCACCTTCATACGAAGCAGCTGCGCGACTGGACAGACACACAGACACACAGACAAGGGTCATCACCTTCATACGAAGCAGCTGCGCGACTGGACAGACACACAGACAAGGGTCATCACCTTCATACGCAGCAGCTGCGCGACTGGACAGACACACAGACACACAGACAAGGGTCATCACCTTCATACGAAGCAGCTGCGCGACTGGACAGACACACAGACAGACACAGGGTCATCACCTTCATACGAAGCAGCTGCGCGACTGGACAGACACACAGACACACACACAGACACACAGACAGACACACAGACAAGGGTCATCACCTTCATACGAAGCAGCTGCGCGACTGGACAGACACACAGACAAGGGTCATCACCTTCATACGAAGCAGCTGCGCGACTGGACAGACACACAGACAAGGGTCATCACCTTCATACGAAGCAGCTGCGCGACTGGACAGACACACAGACAGACACAGGGTCATCACCTTCATACGAAGCAGCTGCGCGACTGGACAGACACACAGACACACAGACAGACACACAGACACAGGGTCAACACCTTCATACGAAGCAGCTGCGCGACTGGACAGACACACAGACACACAGACAGATACACAGACAAGGGTCATCACCTTCATACGAAGCAGCTGCGCGACTGGACAGACACACAGACACACAGACAGACACACAGACAAGGGTCATCACCTTCATACGCAGCAGCTGCGCGACTGGACAGACACACAGACACACAGACAGACACACAGACAAGGGTCATCACCTTCATACGCAGCAGCTGCGCGACTGGACAGACACACAGACAGACACACAGACAGACACACAGACAAGGGTCATCACCTTCATACGAAGCAGCTGCGCGACTGGACAGACACACAGACAGACACACAGACAGACACACAGACACAGGGTCAACACCTTCATACGAAGCAGCTGCGCGACTGGACAGACACACAGACAGACACACAGACAGACACACAGACAGACACACAGACACAGGGTCACCACCTTCATACGAAGCAGCTGCGCGACTGGACAGACACACAGACAGATACACAGACAGATACACAGACACAGGGTCATCACCTTCATACGAAGCAGCTGCGCGACTGGACAGACACACAGACAGACACACAGACAAGGGTCATCACCTTCATACGAAGCAGCTGCGCGACTGGACAGACACACAGATACACAGACAGACACACAGACAAGGGTCATCACCTTCATACGAAGCAGCTGCGCGACTGGACAGACACACAGATACACAGACAGACACACAGACAAGGGTCATCACCTTCATACGAAGCAGCTGCGCGACTGGACAGACACACAGACACACAGACAGATACACAGACAGACACACAGACAAGGGTCATCACCTTCATACGAAGCAGCTGCGCGACTGGACAGACACACAGATACACAGACAGACACACAGACAAGGGTCATCACCTTCATACGAAGCAGCTGCGCGACTGGACAGACACACAGACACACAGACAGATACACAGACAGACACACAGACAAGGGTCATCACCTTCATACGAAGCAGCTGCGCGACTGGACAGACACACAGACACACACACACAGACACAGGGTCATCACCTTCATACGAAGCAGCTGCGCGACTGGACAGACACACAGACACAGGGTCATCACCTTCATACGAAGCAGCTGCGCGACTGGACAGACACACAGACACAGGGTCATCACCTTCATACGAAGCAGCTGCGCGACTGGACAGACACACAGACAGACACAGGGTCATCACCTTCATACGAAGCAGCTGCGCGACTGGACAGACACACAGACAAGGGTCATCACCTTCATACGAAGCAGCTGCGCGACTGGACAGACACACAGACACAGGGTCATCACCTTCATACGAAGCAGCTGCGCGACTGGACAGACACACAGACACAGGGTCATCACCTTCATACGAAGCAGCTGCGCGACTGGACAGACAGACAGACAGAGGGTCATCACCTTCATACGAAGCAGCTGCGCGACTGGACAGACAGACAGACAGAGGGTCATCACCTTCATACGAAGCAGCTGCGCGACTGGACAAATACAGACACACAGACACAGGGTCATCACCTTCATACGAAGCAGCTGCGCGACTGGACAGACACACAGACAGACAGACACACAGACAAAGGGTCATCACCTTCATACGCAGCAGCTGCGCGACTGGACAGACACACAGACAGACACAGGGTCAACACCTTCATACGAAGCAGCTGCGCGACTGGACAGACACACAGACAGACACAGGGTCATCACCTTCATACGAAGCAGCTGCGCGACTGGACAGACACACAGACAGACACACAGACAGATACACAGACAGGCACACAGACACAGGGTCAACACCTTCATACGAAGCAGCTGCGCGACTGGACAGACACACAGACAGACACAGGGTCATCACCTTCATACGAAGCAGCTGCGCGACTGGACAGATACACAGACAGACACACAGACAGACACAGGGTCATCACCTTCATACGAAGCAGCTGCGCGACTGGACAGACACACAGACAGACACACAGACAAGGGTCATCACCTTCATACGAAGCAGCTGCGCGACTGGACAGACACACAGACAGACACACAGACAGACACAGGGTCATCACCTTCATACGAAGCAGCTGCGCGACTGGACAGACACACAGACACACAGACAGATACACAGACAGACACACAGACAAGGGTCATCACCTTCATACGAAGCAGCTGCGTGACTGGACAAATACAGACAGACACACAGACAGATACACAGACAGACACACAGACAAGGGTCATCACCTTCATACGAAGCAGCTGCGCGACTGGACAAATACAGACAGACACACAGACAGATACACAGACAGACACACAGACAAGGGTCATCACCTTCATACGAAGCAGCTGCGCGACTGGACAGACACACAGACACACAGACAGATACACAGACAGACACACAGACAAGGGTCATCACCTTCATACGAAGCAGCTGCGCGACTGGACAGACACACAGACACACACACAGACACACAGACAGACACACAGACACAGGGTCAACACCTTCATACGAAGCAGCTGCGCGACTGGACAGACACACAGACAGACACACAGACAGACACACAGACACAGGGTCATCACCTTCATACGAAGCAGCTGCGCGACTGGACAGACACACAGACACACAGACAGACACACAGACACAGGGTCATCACCTTCATACGAAGCAGCTGCGCGACTGGACAGACACACAGACACACAGACAGACACACAGACAAGGGTCATCACCTTCATACGAAGCAGCTGCGCGACTGGACAAATACAGACAAGACACACAGACAGATACACAGACAGACACACAGACAAGGGTCATCACCTTCATACGAAGCAGCTGCGCGACTGGACAGACACACAGACAGACACACAGACAGACACACAGACAAGGGTCATCACCTTCATACGAAGCAGCTGCGCGACTGGACAGACACACAGACAGATACACAGACAGACACACAGACAAGGGTCATCACCTTCATACGAAGCAGCTGCGCGACTGGACAGACACACAGACACACAGACAGACACACAGACACAGGGTCAACACCTTCATACGAAGCAGCTGCGCGACTGGAAAGACACAGACAGACACACAGACAGACACACAGACACAGGGTCAACACCTTCATACGAAGCAGCTGCGCGACTGGACAGACACACAGACACACAGACAGATACACAGACAGACACACAGACAAGGGTCATCACCTTCATACGAAGCAGCTGCGCGACTGGACAGACACACAGACACACAGACAGATACACAGACAGACACACAGACAAGGGTCATCACCTTCATACGAAGCAGCTGCGCGACTGGACAGACACACAGACACAGGGTCATCACCTTCATACGAAGCAGCTGCGCGACTGGACAGACACACAGACAAGGGTCATCACCTTCATACGAAGCAGCTGCGCGACTGGACAGACACACAGACAAGGGTCATCACCTTCATACGAAGCAGCTGCGCGCCTGGACAGACACACAGACAGACACACAGACACAGGGTCATCACCTTCATACGAAGCAGCTGCGCGACTGGACAGACACACAGACACAGGGTCATCACCTTCATACGAAGCAGCTGCGCGACTGGACAGACACACAGACAAGGGTCATCACCTTCATACGAAGCAGCTGCGCGACTGGACAGACACACAGACAAGGGTCATCACCTTCATACGAAGCAGCTGCGCGACTGGACAGACACACAGACAGACACACAGACACAGGGTCATCACCTTCATACGAAGCAGCTGAGCGACTGGACAGACACACAGACACACAGACAGACACACAGACAGACACAGGGTCATCACCTTCATACGAAGCAGCTGCGCGACTGGACAGACACACAGACACACACACAGACACACAGACAGACACACAGACACAGGGTCAACACCTTCATACGAAGCAGCTGCGCGACTGGACTGACACAGAGACAAGGGTCATCACCTTCATACGAAGCAGCTGCGCGACTGGACAGACACACAGACAAGGGTCATCACCTTCATACGAAGCAGCTGCGCGACTGGACAGACACACAGACAAGGGTCATCACCTTCATACGAAGCAGCTGCGCGACTGGACAGACACACAGACAGACACACAGACACAGGGTCATCACCTTCATACGAAGCAGCTGAGCGACTGGACAGACACACAGACACACAGACAGACACACAGACAGACACAGGGTCATCACCTTCATACGAAGCAGCTGCGCGACTGGACAGACACACAGACACACACACAGACACACAGACAGACACACAGACACAGGGTCAACACCTTCATACGAAGCAGCTGCGCGACTGGACAGACACACAGACAAGGGTCATCACCTTCATACGAAGCAGCTGCGCGACTGGACAGACACACAGACAAGGGTCATCACCTTCATACGAAGCAGCTGCGCGACTGGACAGACACACAGACAAGGGTCATCACCTTCATACGAAGCAGCTGCGCGACTGGACAGACACACAGACACACAGACAAGGGTCATCACCTTCATACGAAGCAGCTGCGCGACTGGACAGACACACACACAAGGGTCATCACCTTCATACGCAGCAGCTGCGCGACTGGACAGACACACAGACACACAGACAAGGGTCATCACCTTCATACGAAGCAGCTGCGCGACTGGACAGACACACAGACACACAGACAGACACACAGACACAGGGTCAACACCTTCATACGAAGCAGCTGCGCGACTGGACAGACACACAGACACACAGACAGATACACAGACAAGGGTCATCACCTTCATACGAAGCAGCTGCGCGACTGGACAGACACACAGACACACAGACAGACACACAGACAAGGGTCATCACCTTCATACGCAGCAGCTGCGCGACTGGACAGACACACAGACACACAGACAGACACACAGACAAGGGTCATCACCTTCATACGCAGCAGCTGCGCGACTGGACAGACACACAGACAGACACACAGACAGACACACAGACAAGGGTCATCACCTTCATACGAAGCAGCTGCGCGACTGGACAGACACACAGACAGACACACAGACAGACACACAGACACAGGGTCAACACCTTCATACGAAGCAGCTGCGCGACTGGACAGACACACAGACAGACACACAGACAGACACACAGACAGACACACAGACACAGGGTCACCACCTTCATACGAAGCAGCTGCGCGACTGGACAGACACACAGACAGATACACAGACAGATACACAGACAGATACACAGACACAGGGTCATCACCTTCATACGAAGCAGCTGCGCGACTGGACAGACACACAGACAGACACACAGACAAGGGTCATCACCTTCATACGAAGCAGCTGCGCGACTGGACAGACACACAGATACACAGACAGACACACAGACAAGGGTCATCACCTTCATACGAAGCAGCTGCGCGACTGGACAGACACACAGATACACAGACAGACACACAGACAAGGGTCATCACCTTCATACGAAGCAGCTGCGCGACTGGACAGACACACAGACACACAGACAGATACACAGACAGACACACAGACAAGGGTCATCACCTTCATACGAAGCAGCTGCGCGACTGGACAGACACACAGATACACAGACAGACACACAGACAAGGGTCATCACCTTCATACGAAGCAGCTGCGCGACTGGACAGACACACAGACACACAGACAGATACACAGACAGACACACAGACAAGGGTCATCACCTTCATACGAAGCAGCTGCGCGACTGGACAGACACACAGACACACACACAGACACAGGGTCATCACCTTCATACGAAGCAGCTGCGCGACTGGACAGACACACAGACACAGGGTCATCACCTTCATACGAAGCAGCTGCGCGACTGGACAGACACACAGACACAGGGTCATCACCTTCATACGAAGCAGCTGCGCGACTGGACAGACACACAGACAGACACAGGGTCATCACCTTCATACGAAGCAGCTGCGCGACTGGACAGACACACAGACAAGGGTCATCACCTTCATACGAAGCAGCTGCGCGACTGGACAGACACACAGACACAGGGTCATCACCTTCATACGAAGCAGCTGCGCGACTGGACAGACACACAGACAGACACACAGCCAGACACAGGGTCATCACCTTCATACGAAGCAGCTGCGCGACTGGACAGACACACAGACACACAGACACACAGACAAGGGTCATCACCTTCATACGAAGCAGCTGCGCGACTGGACAGACACACAGACACACAGACAGATACACAGACAGACACACAGACAAGGGTCATCACCTTCATACGAAGCAGCTGCGCGACTGGACAGACACACAGATACACAGACAGACACACAGACAAGGGTCATCACCTTCATACGAAGCAGCTGCGCGACTGGACAGACACACAGACACACAGACAGATACACAGACAGACACACAGACAAGGGTCATCACCTTCATACGAAGCAGCTGCGCGACTGGACAGACACACAGACACACACACAGACACAGGGTCATCACCTTCATACGAAGCAGCTGCGCGACTGGACAGACACACAGACACAGGGTCATCACCTTCATACGAAGCAGCTGCGCGACTGGACAGACACACAGACACAGGGTCATCACCTTCATACGAAGCAGCTGCGCGACTGGACAGACACACAGACAGACACAGGGTCATCACCTTCATACGAAGCAGCTGCGCGACTGGACAGACACACAGACAAGGGTCATCACCTTCATACGAAGCAGCTGCGCGACTGGACAGACACACAGACACAGGGTCATCACCTTCATACGAAGCAGCTGCGCGACTGGACAGACACACAGACACAGGGTCATCACCTTCATACGAAGCAGCTGCGCGACTGGACAGACAGACAGACAGAGGGTCATCACCTTCATACGAAGCAGCTGCGCGACTGGACAGACAGACAGACAGAGGGTCATCACCTTCATACGAAGCAGCTGCGCGACTGGACAAATACAGACACACAGACACAGGGTCATCACCTTCATACGAAGCAGCTGCGCGACTGGACAGACACACAGACAGACAGACACACAGACAAAGGGTCATCACCTTCATACGCAGCAGCTGCGCGACTGGACAGACACACAGACAGACACAGGGTCAACACCTTCATACGAAGCAGCTGCGCGACTGGACAGACACACAGACAGACACAGGGTCATCACCTTCATACGAAGCAGCTGCGCGACTGGACAGACACACAGACAGACACACAGACAGATACACAGACAGACACACAGACACAGGGTCAACACCTTCATACGAAGCAGCTGCGCGACTGGACAGACACACAGACAGACACAGGGTCATCACCTTCATACGAAGCAGCTGCGCGACTGGACAGATACACAGACAGACACACAGACAGACACAGGGTCATCACCTTCATACGAAGCAGCTGCGCGACTGGACAGACACACAGACAGACACACAGACAAGGGTCATCACCTTCATACGAAGCAGCTGCGCGACTGGACAGACACACAGACAGACACACAGACAGACACAGGGTCATCACCTTCATACGAAGCAGCTGCGCGACTGGACAGACACACAGACACACAGACACACAGACAAGGGTCATCACCTTCATACGAAGCAGCTGCGCGACTGGACAGACACACAGACACACAGACAGATACACAGACAGACACACAGACAAGGGTCATCACCTTCATACGAAGCAGCTGCGCGACTGGACAGACACACAGATACACAGACAGACACACAGACAAGGGTCATCACCTTCATACGAAGCAGCTGCGCGACTGGACAGACACACAGACACACAGACAGATACACAGACAGACACACAGACAAGGGTCATCACCTTCATACGAAGCAGCTGCGCGACTGGACAGACACACAGACACACACACAGACACAGGGTCATCACCTTCATACGAAGCAGCTGCGCGACTGGACAGACACACAGACACAGGGTCATCACCTTCATACGAAGCAGCTGCGCGACTGGACAGACACACAGACACAGGGTCATCACCTTCATACGAAGCAGCTGCGCGACTGGACAGACACACAGACAGACACAGGGTCATCACCTTCATACGAAGCAGCTGCGCGACTGGACAGACACACAGACAAGGGTCATCACCTTCATACGAAGCAGCTGCGCGACTGGACAGACACACAGACACAGGGTCATCACCTTCATACGAAGCAGCTGCGCGACTGGACAGACACACACACAGGGTCATCACCTTCATACGAAGCAGCTGCGCGACTGGACAGACAGACAGACAGAGGGTCATCACCTTCATACGAAGCAGCTGCGCGACTGGACAGACAGACAGACAGAGGGTCATCACCTTCATACGAAGCAGCTGCGCGACTGGACAAATACAGACACACAGACACAGGGTCATCACCTTCATACGAAGCAGCTGCGCGACTGGACAGACACACAGACAGACAGACACACAGACAAAGGGTCATCACCTTCATACGCAGCAGCTGCGCGACTGGACAGACACACAGACAGACACAGGGTCAACACCTTCATACGAAGCAGCTGCGCGACTGGACAGACACACAGACAGACACAGGGTCATCACCTTCATACGAAGCAGCTGCGCGACTGGACAGACACACAGACAGACACACAGACAGATACACAGACAGACACACAGACACAGGGTCAACACCTTCATACGAAGCAGCTGCGCGACTGGACAGACACACAGACAGACACAGGGTCATCACCTTCATACGAAGCAGCTGCGCGACTGGACAGCTACACAGACAGACACACAGACAGACACAGGGTCATCACCTTCATACGAAGCAGCTGCGCGACTGGACAGACACACAGACAGACACACAGACAAGGGTCATCACCTTCATACGAAGCAGCTGCGCGACTGGACAGACACACAGACAGACACACAGACAGACACACAGACAGACACAGGGTCATCACCTTCATACGAAGCAGCTGCGCGACTGGACAGACACACAGACAGACACACAGACAAGGGTCATCACCTTCATACGAAGCAGCTGCGCGACTGGACAGACACACAGACAGACACACAGACAAGGGTCATCACCTTCATACGAAGCAGCTGCGCGACTGGACAGACACACAGACAGACACACAGACAGACACAGGGTCATCACCTTCATACGAAGCAGCTGCGCGACTGGACAGACACACAGACAGACACACAGACAAGGGTCATCACCTTCATACGAAGCAGCTGCGCGACTGGACAGACACACAGACAGACACACAGACAGACACAGGGTCATCACCTTCATACGAAGCAGCTGCGCGACTGGACAGACACACAGACAGACACACAGACAAGGGTCATCACCTTCATACGAAGCAGCTGCGCGACTGGACAGACACACAGACAGACACACAGACAGACACAGGGTCATCACCTTCATACGAAGCAGCTGCGCGACTGGACAGACACACAGACAGACACACAGACAAGGGTCATCACCTTCATACGAAGCAGCTGCGCGACTGGACAGACACACAGACAGACACACAGACAAGGGTCATCACCTTCATACGAAGCAGCTGCGCGACTGGACAGACACACAGACAGACACACAGACAGACACAGGGTCATCACCTTCATACGAAGCAGCTGCGCGACTGGACAGACACACAGACAGACACACAGACAAGGGTCATCACCTTCATACGAAGCAGCTGCGCGACTGGACAGACACACAGACAGACACACAGACAGACACAGGGTCATCACCTTCATACGAAGCAGCTGCGCGACTGGACAGACACACAGACAGACACACAGACAAGGGTCATCACCTTCATACGAAGCAGCTGCGCGACTGGACAGACACACAGACACAGGGTCATCACCTTCATACGAAGCAGCTGCGCGACTGGACAGACACACAGACACAGGGTCTTCACCTTCATACGAAGCAGCTGCGCGACTGGACAGACACACAGACACAGGGTCTTCACCTTCATACGAAGCAGCTGCGCGACTGGACAGACACACAGACACCGGGTCTTCACCTTCATACGAAGCAGCTGCGCGACTGGACAGACACACAGACACAGGGTCATCACCTTCATACGAAGCAGCTGCGCGACTGGACAGACACACAGACACACAGACAGACACACAGACAGACAAGGGTCATCACCTTCATACGCAGCAGCTGCGCGACTGGACAGACACACAGACACACAGACAGACACACAGACAGACAAGGGTCATCACCTTCATACGCAGCAGCTGCGCGACAGACACAACGTTATCGGCTGCAAAATCATGTTAAATACAAAGGAAAATAAACCATGATTAAATCAAAACACATTAAATCGAAATCAAAACAAGTTAAGTATATAGCAAAACAAGTCAAGTTTCAATCACAAGACAGATAATAAAAGTGCCGGGAAATCCGAAGGGACAGTAAGCATCCCTGACTGACCCTTATCGAAGGCGGCGTGCGCTGAAATTGGCACCAGCACCTCAGGCCGAGTGATGCCTCGCTCCTCCCTGGCCAGGTCACGGCACGACTTCATGGCCATGATGATACTCTCCGTGCCGCCAGAGGTCACCTGAAGGTCAGCAGGGGGTCACGGAGGTCACACCGGGTCATATGGGGTCAGCAGGTCACGAGGGCCGCCAGGGTCACCCGAGGTCACGGCACGACTTCATGGCCATGATGATACTCTCCGTGCCGCCAGAGGTCACCTGAAGGTCAGCAGGGGGTCACGGAGGTCATACCGGGTCATATGAGGTACACAAGGGGTCATATGGGGTCAGCAGGTCACGGGGGCCACCAGGGTCACCCGAGGTCACGGCACGATTTCATGGCCATGATGATACTCTCCGTGCCGCCAGAGGTCACCTGAAGGTCAGCAGGGGTTGCGGAGGTCACACCGGGTCATATGGGGCCAGCAGGTCACGAGGGCCACCAGGGTCACCCCGAAGTCCCAACACGATTTCATCGACATAATTATACTTTCTGTGCCACCAGAGGTCACGTCCTGTGGTTCACACTGGGTCATACGGGATTGCACAGGGTACACAGAGGGTTACAAGGGGTCACCGGGGTTATATGGGGTGCACAGCGGGTCACACGGGGTAATACAAGAGGTCGCACGGGGTAATACACGAGGGGTCACACGGGGTAATACACGAGGTCACACGGGGTAATACACGAGGTCACACGGGGTAATACACGAGGTCACACGGGGTAATACACGAGGTCACACGGGGTAATACACGAGGTCACACGGGGTAATACACGATGTCACACGGGGTAATACACGAGGTCAAACGGGGTAATACACGAGGTCACATGGGGTAATACACGAGGTCACACGGGGTAATACACGAGGTCACACGGGATAATACACGAGGTCACACGGGGTAATACACGAGGTCACACGGGGTAATACACGAGGTCCCACGGGGTAATACACGAGGTCACATGGGGTAATACACGAGGTCACACGGGGTAATACACGAGGTCACACGGGTCATTCAGGTCATATGGGGTAAACAATGGGTCAGATGGGTCACCTATGGTCACACAGGGTGACATTGGGTCACTCGGGGTACAAAGGTCGTGTAACAGGTCATATAGGGTCACATGGGATCACACTGGGAATGCAGGCTCGCCAGCGGGTCACACGGGGTGTCGTGGGGTCATGGGGCAAGTGACGCGCTCCTGTGCGTTGTAAGTGCGCGCATCTTTGCGACACTGGCGGAATCGGTGAGAGTTCCATGGCAAGCCAACAGGATGTGCGACCAGCCGACAGTATATGTTGGTGGGCGGTCACCCGAGGTCACCCTGTAGAGGTCACCCGAGGTCACCCTGTAGAAGTAACAACTGTACAACTGGTCCGAGATATGCCGCAACTGCCAATACAAGCACGATACGCCAGATAAGCCAGAGTACAGTTAAGAGTGTTTGATACTCTTGTGCACACATACATTGATACATTGTTCGTGTGCAAATGGCTATCGGTATTTCTCACAGCAGAGACAGATAGTTAGGTGTTGAAATGAATGGCTAGTCACTAGTACTACCCGACACAGCGCACGGTCGTAGGTTTTCCCGCACGGCACCATCAGTCAATGCCAGCCTCTCTGCAGGTGTGATTGAATGTGGTGGTCTGCCGTTGCAGCCGATGCCCAACCAGCAACATGATCCATCTGGACCATCTTCATCGCCCTCACGAGTCACCACACTCCAAAAGCAAAAGGAGACACACAGCTTCCTTTGTGTTCATTTTGGGCCACCAAAAGCTTCCTTTTTGCTTATTTTAGGCCACCAAAGATGACGAAAAAAGGAAATATGTTCCGATAGCCTATCCTTATCGGTATACTCTGCCAGTTCCAACCGCGCCGCATTTGTCGAAAGCGGAGTTTTCGGACGATCCCCTGACGATATCGCCCCATGTTGCCAGATCAAAATTGGAATGTTGACGGTGTTGTCAAATCTAGAGATGTTCAATCCTTGCGGAAAAGTCACCAGACCGCCGCTTTCTCCCGTTTTCCAACGTTCCCATCTCTGTTGGTCCATATGGGAACCGCACATAAGACCCAGCGCCCGATAGACTGCCGAACGTGCGGCGGTCGGTGGACCCTGCACCCTGCAACCAGAGGTCACCCTGCAGTCAGAGGTCACCCTGCAGCCAGAGGTCACCCTGCAGCCAGAGGTCACCGACTGGTAGGCCCAAGGACAGCACACGTCGTATACTGTATACAGATTACAGGGCGACCCAAGCACAGTACATGTGTACTGTATACAGGGACACGTGTACTCACAGGTGAACAAACAGCGACCAAAGACGGGCCACACAAGTGCGGGAACTTTACAACAAGAGCTATGAGAACACGATGCGCGTGTGGTATCTTGAGAGGGGGCTGTGGGGGGGGGTATCTTGAGAGGGGGCTGTGGGAGGGGGGAGGCGCTTGAGAGAGGGCTGTTGACAGTCCGTAGGTCAGAGGGATTTCCAAAGATAAACACCAAGTGAGCTGTTGTTTCTCATGGCGTGAATACAAACAGAATCTGTGGGCAGTTTTCGGTGTCAATTTTCCCCTCCAAGAATACCATCTGCGCTGCGCTTTCCGCTCCAATAATATCATCTGGAGGCATCTACGCTGCCCCATGCAGCTGTGTCGGCGGACGTCCGCACGTTAACCCGGGCCGTTGGCCGCACCGCCACCAAGCAGTGGCAGGACCAATGGCCCGACAGCTTCTTCAAGAGGACATTCGGGAGCCGACTGCCGCTCCACATCGCCGGGGAGGACCGGGATGCGGCCGTATCGGTGCACCAACTGAGGACGGGCCACTGGGGGCGCTCGACCCAGTACTGGCACCGCATCGGCCGGCTCCCCTCCGCGGTGTGCCCGCACTGCCCGGACAAGAGGTGCCCCGCGGCGTGCTGCGCCGTGTGTCGAGAGGAGGCGGACGTGCCGGAGCATATCTTGCTGCGGTGCCCGTCCCTCGCTGGCGCCCGCCTGCGGCTGACAGGCAGGATCTACGTCGACCCAGCGCAGCTGCGGGACGCCGACCTGGTGGCGGCCTTGGTGGGCGGCTACCTACGCCATCGGGAGCCGCTGGGCTATGGTCCTCACTGAGGACCCAGGAGATAACAGCAAACAAACAAACAAACAAATACATAAACAAACAAACAAACAAACAAACAAACAAACAAACAAACAAACAAACAAACAAACAAACAAATAAACAAATAAATAAACAAACAAACAAACAAACAAACAAACAAACAAACAAACAAACAAACAAACAAACACAAACAAACAACCACGTACCGTGCCGCATGAGTCCAGACCTCCGTGGAAAACGCCGCAGCACATCCGAATGATTTCTGCTTCCATCTTACGCACACCTATAGCAAAAGCCGGTAACGGTGACAATCAAACACAAACGCCACACAAGGGCGCTCTTCTCGTCATAGTCAACAGCGTGAATATAGATGATTCACCCAGGTCTAGGAGAATCTGGTGGTGAATGCGAGGAAGCACGAAACAAAACAGAACTAGAGAAGTTAGGTTTCAATTACTAGCATAGTTTTCTGTTAAGCATAAGATATCAATTGAAAAATGACCTTTCCCTCGTAACTTGATCACAAATTATCAAGGCTATGAATTATGTTTGTTAAATTTCAAGCCACCAGCCATTCTCAAACCGATTTAAGGGAAATATCACTTGAAAAAGTCCTCTACAAGCATTATCAACTGATCTGGGAAGACATCAGGGTGCAGTGGATTGGACCACGCGGCTAGGTCGTACCCTACATCCCCCACACTACACCCCCACACCCCCACACTACACCCCTACACTACACCCCTACACTACACCCCTACACTACACCCCCACACTACACCCCCACACTACACCCCTACACTACACCCCCACACCACACCCCCACACTACACCCCTACACTACACCCCTACACTACACCCCCACACCCCACCCCCACACTACACCCCCCACTACACCCCCACACCACACACCCACACTACACCCCTACACTACACCCCCACACTACACCCCCACACTATACCCCCACACTACACCCCTACACTACACCCCCACACTACACCCCCACACTACACCCCCACACCCCACCCCCACACTACACCCCCACACCACACCCCACCCCCACACCACACCACACCACACCCCACCCCACCCCACACCACACCCCACCCCCACACTACACCCCCACACCACACCCCACCCCCACACTACACCCCACCCCCACACTACACCCCCACACTACACCCCCACACTACACCCCCACACTACACCCCCACACTACACCCCCACACCACACCCCCACACTACACCCCCACACCCCACCCACACACTACACCCACACACTACACCCCCACACCACACACCCACACCCCTACACTACACCCCCACACTACACCCCTACACTACACCCACACACTACACCCCCACACTACACCCCCACACCCCACCCCCACACTACACCCACACACTACACCCCCACACTACACCCCTACACTACACCCCTACACTACACCCACACACTACACCCCCACACCCCACCCACACACTACACCCACACACTACACCCACACACTACACCCCTACACTACACCCCTACACTACACCCACACACTACACCCCACCCACACACTACACCCCACCCACACACTACACCCCACCCACACACTACACCCCACCCCCACACTACACCCCTACACTACACCCCCACACTACACCCCCACACTACACCCACACACTACACCCCTACACTACACCCCCACACCACACCCCCACAATACACCCACACACCACACCCCCACACTACACCCACACACTACACCCCCACACCACACCCCCACACTACACCCCCACACTACACCCCCACACCACACCCCTACACTACACCCACACACCCCACCCCTACACTACAATACACTACACTACACCCACACACCACACCCCCACACTACACCCCCACACCCCACCCACACACTACACCCCTACACCCCACCCCACCCTACCCTACCCTACCCTACCCTACCCTACCCCACCCCACCCCACCCCACCCCACCCCACCCCACCCCACCCCACCCCACCCCACCCCACCCCACCCCACCCCACCCCCACCCCCACCCCCACCCCCACCCCCACCCCCACCCCCACCCCCACCCCCACCCCCACCCCCACCCCCACACCCACACCCACACCCACACCCACACCCACACCCACACCCACACCCACACTACACCCCACACCCCACCCTCACACTACACACTTATCCCTCACACTACACCACACACACACACTACACCCCACCCACACACTACACCCCTACACTACACCCCTACACTACACCCCTACACTACACCCACACACTACACCCACACACTACACCCCACACCCCACCCTCACACTACACCACACCCCCACACTACACCCCTACACTACACCCCCACACTACACCCCACACCACACCCCCACACTACACCCTCACACTACACACTTATCCCTCACACTACACCCCTACACTACACCCACACACTACACCCACACACTACACCCCTATACTACACCCTCACACTACACACTTATCCCTCGCACTACACCACACCCCCACACTACACTACACCCCTACACTACACCCCCACACTACACCACACCCCCACACTACACTACACCCCTACACTACACCCTCACACTACACACTTATCCCTCACACTACACCACACCCCCACACTACACCCCTACACTACACCCTCACACTACACACTTATCCCCCACACTACACCACACCCCACACTACACCCCTACACTACACCCCCACACTACACTACACCCTCACACTACACACTTATCCCCCACACTACACCACACCCCCACACTACACCCCTACACTACACCCTCACACTACACACTTATCCCCCACACTACACCACACCCCACACTACACCCCTACACTACACCCCCACACTACACACTTATCCCCCACACTACACCACACCCCCACACTACACTACACCCCTACACTACACCCTCACACTACACACTTATCCCCCACACTACACCACACCCCCACACTACACCCCTACACTACACCCCCACACTACACACTTATCCCCCACACTACACCACACCCCCACACTACACTACACCCCTACACTACACCCCCACACTACACACTTATCCCCCACACTACACCACACCCCCACACTACACTACACCCCTACACTACACCCTCACACTACACCACACCCCCACACTACACTACACCCCTACACTACACCCTCACACTACACACTTATCCCTTACACTACACCACACCCCCACACTACACTACACCCCTACACTACACCCTCACACTACACACTTATCCCTCACACTACACCACACCCCCACACTACACTACACCCCTACACTACACCCTCACACTACACACTTATCCCTCACACTACACCACACCCCCACACTACACTACACCCCTACACTACACCCACACACTACACCCCTACACTACACCCCCACACTACACACTTACCCCCCACACTACACCACACCCCCACACTACACTACACCCCTACACTATACCCCCACACTACACACTTATCCCCCACACTACACCACACCCCCACACTACACTACACCCCTACACTACACCCTCACACTACACACTTATCCCACACACTACACCACACCCCCACACTACACCCCCATCCCCATACTACACCACACCCCCACACTACACCCCCATCCCCATACTACACCTTCACACTAAACCTTCACACTACATCCCATGCTGCACCCTCCACCCTCCAACCTCCAACCTCCACCCTCCACCCTCCACCCTCCACCCTCCACCCTCCAACCTCCAACCTCCAACCTCCAACCTCCAACCTCCAACCTCCAACCTCCAACCTCCAACCTCCAACCTCCAACCTCCAACCTCCACCTCCACCTCCACCTCCACCCCCCCCCCCCCCCCCCCTCCACCCTACTGACCTGGGAAGACATCTGGGTGCAGTGGATTGGACCAGGCGGCCAGACCGTACACCTTGGTCATCAGCTGCGTCAGGTCGGTGGAGCCATTATACACCGTACCCGAGAGGTAGCCCTCCTCGTAGGAGAACTTGCCTGCCGGGCAGCGGGCGCCGAGCCACTGGTCAGAGCCACGAGCCACGAGCCACGAGCCACGAGCCACGAGCCACGAGCCACGAGCCACGAGCCACGAGCCACGAGCCACGAGCCACGAGCCACTGGCAGTGGGCGGGGTCAAACGAGAATGGAGAACCTGCTATCCTTGGCCCAGACGAGAATGGTGTGTTCAGAGAAGAAACAAGTGCGAAAACCTTCAACGCGATTATAAAAAGTAGCGACTTCGGAACGGTCGAGGCAGTACAGAGAGGTGACTGTTCACTAAAAGCCTTCAAATGTCACAGGTTCAAGGAATCATTCAATACATACCTACCATCTGTGTTTTTCTAGTACCGTGACTTTAATATATTTTGTAATTGCAATAATCGAACGAGCATTTGTCATTTTCATATATCTGGGTGCGTTCTTTAAACAGCATTTAGGGTATACTGAGTTCAAACATTGATTGAAATGGCTCGAATGGAGGCATGTGCAGCCAGCCTGGATATCTTTAAGCAGTTCCGTTTTACATCGGTCACAATAGAGTACCGGCCAACTCTGGTTCACTCTCACGACCCCTCACTATGAGCCAAACTAGCCGACAGTCAACACTCGACTCGATGGCACCCATCTCCGTTCGATTCCCCGTTTGTTCACGACCAAAGTAGTCCTGGTTGAACAGTGCGCTGCGTAGTGTGTACCGAGTGCGCAGTACTTCTGCGCCTGCTGCAGCACCTCCGGCGCCGCCAGGCCCTGGTCTGGCAGCTGCAGAAGGAACGGCATGCCGGCGTTCATCCGGGTGATGTCGGCGTTCATGGTATCCTGAAGGTGCCGCGTCTAGGGTGCGAGGGAACAACGCAACAGGGGGGGGGGGGGGGGGGGGTCAGTAGGTCTACTATGCCAGGGACGGGGAAAGGGAGACAGTGGTGGTGGGGGGGGGGGGGGGATCAGTAGGTCTACTATGACAGGGATGGGGCAAGGGAGACAGTGGGGGGGGGGGGGGGGGCGTCAGTAGGTCTACTATGACAGGGACGGGGCAAGGGAGACAGTGGAGGGGGGGGGGGGGGGGAGCGTCAGTAGGTCTACTATGACAGGGACAGGGCAAGGGAGACAGTGTGGGGGGGACGTCAGTAGGTCTACTATGACAGGGACGGGGCAAGGGAGACAGTGGAGGGGGGGGGGGGGGCGTCAGTATGTATGAGTGTGTGCGTGACCCTACACCGGAGAACCGCGAGGTCTACATATACCGTCGGAATGCCGTGAAGAGGGACCAAAACCGCGCCCGATCGACATTCTTCGCCGAGTCGTTCCGCAACTCGCGACGCACCACTTGGAAGGACATCCGGCGTTTCCTGGTATCATCGCGAAGGAGTGACGCACCAGAAGTCGCAGGTCGAGAGTGGGCGAACCGGCTGAACAATCACTTTGCCAGCTGTGGGTCGCGGGTCGCTGCTGAGGTGGGATCCCGGGCTGACGCGGCTGATCCGTTGGGCCCCCGTCCGCGGCGTGTAGTGAGTGGTGCTTTCCGAGTGTATGCGGCAACGCTGCCTGAGCTCTCTGAGGCAGTAAAACAGATGTCCGCCTCGAAAGCATGTGGCGATGATGGCATTACGATCGCTATGATCCGTACGACATTCCCTGTCATTGCCCCTCACTTACTACACATTGTAAATTTCTCGATCGCGTCAGGCACTCTGCCGGGTGCATGGAAAGTGGCCAAGGTCCTGCCACTCCACAAAGCAGGCTCTGTCGTTGATCCCAACAATTATAGGCCGATATCGATTCTCCCCACCGTAGCTAAGTTGACTGAGCGAGTGATTTGTGATCAGCTGATGTCCTACCTGCAAAGTCACTGTATTCTTGGCGAGGAGCAGCATGGTTTCCGGCCCGGGCACTCCACGGAGTCGGCAATGCTGGACGCTGTTGGCCGCGTTGTTGGGCGCATAGATCAGGGAAATATCGCTTGTCTAACAACAGCAGACACCTCTAAAGCCTTTGACAGCGTCCCGCATTGCCGGCTCCTGGAGAAGCTCGGGTGGTATGGTATTGACGCGCACTGGTTTCGTGACTGGTTGTGTGACCGTTCACAGCGTGTGATGGACAGTGAGAGCGCCCCAGTGTCGCACGGTGTGGTACAGGGGTCCCTTCTCGGGCCAATACTCTACCTGTTGTACACAAACGACTTTCCAAGTTACTTCACTGACACACAAATTGTAATGTATGCCGACGACATTCAGTTCATCCACTCATGCCTTCCCTGTAACATTCCAGCTCTAAAGCAGAACGTGGAGGACACTCTGAAAGCGGCACATGTGTGGTTTGTAGCCAATAGTTTAAAACTAAATCCAAACAAGACAGAGATTTTGCTTGTCAAAACAAGTCAGCGCCAGATACCAAACAATTTTTCAGTTACATTCAACGGCGCCACTCTGGTCCCCTCATCCAAAGCCAAAATATTAGGAATCATAGTCGATACCCATCTCACATGGGAATCACATGTATCACTCGTGGTGCGCCGTTGCTATGCTACGTTGCGCGGTCTTTCAAAACTGTCGCGTAGTCTTTCATATGATGTTAATAAATTTTTGATAGAATCGCTAGTCATCCCTCATATCATGTATTGTATCACTGTGTGGGGCGGGTGTGGTGTGACGCAGAAAAAACGCGTGCAGAAGGTGCTGAATCACTGCGCTCGCGTCGTGTTCTCCGCTCGTAGATCAGAGCATGTCACTCCACTTCTTGAGGAGCTGCAGTGGGCATCGATTGACATGCGCGTGTGCGAGCGAGATATCGCAATGCTCCATCGGCTGTTTAGTCACCAGTATGCACCTCAGTGTCTACGAAACTCGATAAGTTACCGCAGTGACGTGTCTGTCAGGGACACTCGGGCCGCAGCCGCTGGACAGCTCCAGCTTCCGCGCGTGCGCACCGAAATGGCCAGACGGTATTTTGGATACAGGGCGCTCTCACTGTGGAACATGGCTCCTACGGATGTAAAGGAAGCCAAAAGCTCAGATGGAAGTAGAAGGAAGGCGGAGGCATGGCTGAGGGCGCGAGACCATGCCAGGTGACTAGAATGATTGTGTCATATGTTCGCGACTTGTTTCTGAACGGATTGTCTATGTATTTTATCCAGTGTTCCATTTTACCCTGTGTTTTACTATATATCTTGTATTGACTCTTGGTCATAAGAGCCATCACATGGAGACCATTCGAAATAAATGATGATGATGATGAGTAGGTCTACTATGACAGGGACGGGGCAAGGAAGACAGTAGTGTGGAGGCGCGTCAGTAAGTCCACTATGACAGGGCGGGGCAAGGGAAACAGTGGGGCGACAGTAGGTTAAACAGAGCTTGTATGATGGTTGATATGTATGATGGTTTGACTCAAAATCAATAGACAAAGTCTCATCCAGGCATATTCATATACTAGCTAGACTAGTTCTGATACAGTATATGCAAGTCTGAGAGCTTCAGGTGAGCAAATACATTATTCACACTTTGTTTGATAGCACAAATTGAAAAGTTGCCGTGATTACGTACGCAGGGTCTGTCAATCGATGTATTTCGGCCCAGTGTTGCCAGTTACGGGAGCGAACCGCTAACTGTTGCCAACTCTTACCTCCTCCTCGATCTTTGTACGAACGGACGGGATCATCTTAATCAGACGGAACACCCGCTTCTTCAGTCTGGCCGAAACACCTGTCAAAGGGAGACGGGGGAGGAGGGGAGAGGCGGTCAGTGAGTGGGTAGTTACTATTGCATA
>JAXIVJ010003239.1:0-55000 GCA_036785665.1 Chirona hameri | reverse complement strand
ACAAAATGCCATGTCCGTGAAGTTAGCGACTTATTTAGCGACTTATTTAGCGACCACCCCCGATCTCTATTTTTGTTTTAAAGAAGATAAATGTGTTCAATTAGACCACGAGGAATACGAATCTGTTTGTTTTTCTATATATAGCACGTGTCCTTCAAGGTCAAAATCAAGTTCAAAGGACGGGGAACTGAAAAAATGCCAGCAGTTGCCGCTCAATTTGGAATTTTCCGAAGTTACCGCTCGATTTTGATTTTTTGAAACAACAATGTAGCTCAACCACACATCGAAAACCAAATTACTCAAGGTCCAACTTGAAGGTCAAAATCAAGTTCAAAGGACGGGGAACTGAAAAAGTGCCAGAAGTTACCGCTAATTTTGATTTTTTTTAACCAAAAAGTAGTAACCGCTCGAACGGTAACTTCCGGCACATTTTCAGTTCCCCGTCCTTTGAACTTGATTTTGACCTTGAAGTTGGATCTTGATTAATTCAATTTTCGATGTGCGGCTAGACCTTGCCCCGAACTACATTTTTGTTTAAACAAAATCAAAATAGAGCGGAACTTCTGAAAATTCCAAATCGAGCGGTAATTTCTGACACTTTTTCAGTTCCCCGTCTTTTGAACTTGATTTGTACCTTGAAGGGCACGTGCTATAAGAAAAACAAACATCAGATTCGTGTTCCTATATGTCTAATTAATCATATATTTCATTTTTGTCGGAGGTCGTCGCTAAATAAGTCACTAAACGCTAACTTCACGGACATCAAAATGTCTACGTAACAGCACCGGCGATTATCAAAAGCGACGGACAAATACATATATAAATACCAAAAATCCATCAAACTATCTTTGAAGCTTGTACGGCTCATATAAATTTGTCAAGCTTGAAAATACAGGTTAATGTAATTTGTCAATATGTCGCAACTAAAATAGGTCAATATAAACACCAGGCACTCTTAGATTATCTTAGACTGTCACAAACTGCCAAATCTGTTACTCACTGTTATAAGACTACAATCCACAAAGCCAAAGCACACCTGAATGCGACGCCCACTTCTCCCCTTCTTCTCCCCCACGACGCCCACTTCTCCCCTTCTTCTCCCCCACGACGCCCACTTCTCCCCTTCTTCTCCCCCACGACGCCCACTTCTCCCCTTCTTCTCCCCCACGACGCCCACTTCTCCCCTTCTTCTCCCCCACGACGCCCACTTCTCCCCTTTTTCTCCCCCACGACGCCCACTTCTCCCCTTCTTCTCCCCCACGACGCACACAGCTCCCCTTCTTCTCCCCCACGACGCCCACTTCTCCCCCCCCCCCCCCGAAGCCCACTTCTCCCCTTCTTCTCCCCCACGACGCCCACAGCTCCCCTTCTTCTCCCCCACGACGCCCACTTCTCCCCTTCTTCTCTCCCACGACGCCCACGTCTCCCCTTCTTCTCCCCCACGACGCCCACTTCTCCCCTTCTTCCCCCCACGACGCCCACTTCTCCTCTTCTTCTTCCCCACGACGCCCACAGCTCCCCTTCTTCTCCCCCACGACGCCCACAGCTCCCCTTCTTCTCCCCCACGACGCCCACTTCTCCCCTTCTTCTCCCCCACGACGCCCACTTCTCCCCTTCTTCTCCCCCACGACGCCCACTTCTCCCCTTCTTCTCCCCACGACGCCCACTTCTCCCCTTCTTCTCCCCCACGACGCCCACTTCTCCCCTTCTTCTCCCCCACGACGCCCACTTCTCACAGCGAGATGCTCCGTCGACCTAGCTTCGCGCCACTCTCGCGACTCTCAACTCATACTGTCTCACTTTGGCGACTCACACTGTCTCACTCTGGCGACTCACACTGACTCACTCTGGCGACTCACACTGTCTCACTCTGGCGACTCACTGACTCACTCTGACGACTCACTGACTCACTCTGACGACTCACACTGACTCACTCTGGCGACTCACACTGACTCACTCTGGCGACTCACTGACTCACTCTGGCGACTCGAACTGACTCACTCTGGTGACTCACACTGACTCACTCTGGCGACTCACACTGACTCACCCTGGCGACTCACTGACTCACTCTGGCGATCAACCTGACTCACTCTGACGACTCACACTGTCTCACTCTGACGACTCGAACTGATTGAGAGATTGAGAGATTGTATTCGGGAACATCCACAGTAAACCCATGGCTTTTCAGAGCCCGTCGTTATGAGTGCGTATAGGCGGATAGAGAAAAATGGCATGTCTGTGGCGCGCTGCTGCCAGCTGGGCGCTGCGCTGCTCAACAGACAGGTTGAAAGAGAAAAGGAAATGACCAGGAACAGTGTAAAATTCACAGATTACAGCACAGCGCAGCGCAGCACAGAAGGGCGATGATAGGATGAGTTTCGTTTCGTTGTGTCTTCGATACTGCATTTTATCTCTCATTAGCAAAGACAAGACTTCAGCTATCAGCATTGGTAAACATCTTGTTGCATGAAGTCACAGGTGGTTTGAAATTAATTTACACCATTTCTACGGCACTTGTTTTTCGGTATCGCATTGTACAGAAGTTCTTTCAGAAGTCTCGAGGTTCTTGGCTGACTCACTCTGGCGACTCACACTGACTCACTCTGGCGACTCACACTGACTCACTCTGGTGACTCACACTGACTCACTCTGGTGACTCACACTGACTCACTCTGGCGACTCGAACTGACTCACTCTGGCGACTCACTGACTCACTCTGGCGACTCACACTGACTCACTCTGGCGACTCACACTGACTCACTCTGGCGACTCACACTGACTGGCGACTCACACTGTCTCACTCTGACGACTCACACTGACTCACTCTGGCGACTCACACTGACTGGCGACTCACACTGTCTCACTCTGGTGACTCACACTGACTCACTCTGACGACTCACACTGTCTCACTCTGGTGACTCACACTGACTCGCTCTGGTGACACACACTGACTCACTCTGATGACTCACACTGACTCACTCTGGCGACTCACACTGACACACTCTGGCGACTCACACTGACTGGCGACTCACACTGTCTCACTCTGGTGACTCACACTGACTCACTCTGACGACTCACACTGTCTCACTCTGGTGACTCACACTGACTCGCTCTGGTGACTCACACTGACTCACTCTGATGACTCACACTGACTCACTCTGGCGACTCACACTGACACACTCTGGTGACTCACACTGACTCACTCTGGTGACTCACACTGACTCACTCTGGCGACTCACACTGACTCACTCTGGCGACTCACACTGACTCACTCTGGCGACTCACACTGACTGGCGACTCACACTGTCTCACTCTGACGACTCACACTGACTCACTCTGACGACTCACACGTCTCACTCTGACGACTCACACTGACTGGCGACTCACACTGACTCACTCTGGTGACTCACACTGTCCCACTCTGGCGACTCACTGACTCACTCTGACGACTCACTGACTCACTCTGACGACTCACTGTCTCACTCTGGTGACTCACACTGACTCACTCTGGTGACTCACACTGACTCACTCTGATGACTCACACTGTCTCACTCTGGCGACTCACACTGACTCAATCTGGTGACTCACACTGTCTCACTCTGGCGACTCACACTGACTCACTCTGGCGACTCACACTGTCTCACTCTGGCGACTCACACTGACTCACTCTGGCGACTCGAACTGACTCACTCTGGCGACTCACACTGACTCACACTGGCGACTCACACTGACTCACTCTGACGACTCACTGACTCACTCTGGCGACTCACACTGACTCACTCTGGCGGCTCACACTGTCTCACTCTGGCGACTCGAACTGACTCACTCTGGCGACTCGAACTGACTCACTCTGGCGACTCACACTGACTCACTCTGGCGACTCACACTGACTCACTCTGGCGACTCACACTGACTCACTCTGGCGGCTCACACTGTCTCACTCTGGTGACTCACACTGTCTCACTCTGGCGACTCACTGACTCACTCTGGCGACTCACACTGACTGGCGACTCACACTCTCACTCTGGCGACTCACTGACTCACTCTGGCGACTCACAGACTGGCGACTCACACTGTCTCACTCTGGCGACTCACTGACTCACTCTGGCGACTCACTGACTCACTCTGGCGACTCACACTGACTAGCGACTCACACTGTCTCACTCTGGCGACTCACACTGACTGGCGACTCACAATGTCTCACTCTGGCGACTCACTGACTCACTCTGGCGACTCACACTGACTGGCGACTCACACTGACTCACTCTGGTGACTCACACTGTCTCACTCTGGCGACTCACTGACTCACTCTGGCGACTCACACTGACTGGCGACTCACACTGTCTCACCCTGGCGACTCACTGACTCACTCTGGCGACTCACACTGACTGGCGACTCACACTGACTCACTGGTGACTCACACTGTCTCACTCTGGCGACTCACTGACTCACTCTGGCGACTCACACTGACTGGCGACTCACATTGACTCACTCTGGTGACTCACACTGTCTCACTCTGGTGACTCACACTGTCTCACTCTGGCGACTCACACTGACTCACTCTGGCGACTCACACTGACTGGCGACTCACACTGTCTCACTCTGGCGACTCACTGACTCACTCTGACGACTCACTGACTCACTCTCGTGACTCATACTGTCTCACTCTGGCGACTCACACTGACTCACTCTGGTGACTCACACTGTCTCACTCTGGCGACTCACTGACTCACTCTGACGACTCACTGACCCACTCTGGTGACTCATACTGTCTCACTCTGGCGACTCACACTGACTCACTCTGACGACTCACTGACTCACTCTGGTGACTCACACTGACTCACTCTGACGACTCACTGACTCACTCTGGCGACTCACACTGACTGGCGACTCACACTGTCTCACTCTGGCGACTCACTGACTCACTCTGACGACTCACTGACTCACTCTGGTGACTCACACTGTCTCACTCTGGCGACTCACACTGACTCACTCTGGTGACTCACACTGTCTCACTCTGGCGACTCACTGACTCACTCTGACGACTCACACTGACTCACTCTGGTGACTCACACTGTCTCACTCTGGCGACTCACTGACTCACTCTGGTGACTCATACTGTCTCACTCTGGCGACTCACACTGACTCACTCTGGTGACTCACACTGACTCACTCTGGCGACTCACACTGTCTCACTCTGGTGACTCATACTGACTCACTCTGGCGACTCACTGACTCACTCTGGCGACTCACACTGTCCCACTCTGGCGACTCACTGACTCACTCTGACGACTCACTGACTCACTCTGGCGACTCACACTGTCTCACTCTGGCGACTCACTGACTCACTCTGACGACTCACTGACTCACTCTGGTGACTCATACTGTCTCACTCTGGCGACTCACACTGACTCACTCTGACGACTCACTGACTCACTCTGGCGACTCACACTGACTGGCGACTCACACTGTCTCACTGACGACTCGAACTGACTCACTCTGGCGACTCAAACTAACTCACACTGGCGACTCACACTGACTCACTCTGGTGACTCACACTGTCTCACTCTGGCGACTCACTGACTCACTCTGACGACTCACTGACTCACTCTGGTGACTCATACTGTCTCACTCTGGCGACTCACTGACTCACTCTGACGACTCGAACTGACTCACTCTGGCGACTCACACTGACTCACTCTGGCGACTCACTGACTCACTCTGGTGACTCACACTGTCTCACTCTGGCGACTCACTGACTCACTCTGACGACTCACTGACACACTCTGGTGACTCACACTGACTCACTCTGGCGACTCACACTGACTCACTCTGACGACTCACACTGACTCACACTGGTGACTCACTGTCTCACTCTGGCGACTCACACTGACTCACTCTGGCGACTCACTGACTCACTCTGGCGACTCACACTGACTGGCGACTCACACTCTCACTCTGACGACTCACACTGACTCACTCTGGCGACTCAAACTAACTCACACTGGCGACTCACACTGACTCACTCTGGCGACTCACACTGACTCACTCTGACGACTCACTGACTCACTCTGGCGACTCAAACTAACTCACACTGGCGACTCACACTGACTCACTCTGGCGACTCACACTGACTCACTCTGACGACTCACTGACTCACTCTGGCGACTCACACTGACTGGCGACTCACACTGTCTCACTCTGACGACTCGAACTGACTCACTCTGACGACTCGAACTGACTCACTCTGGCGACTCAAACTGACTCACACTGGCGACTCACACTGACTCACTCTGGTGACTCACACTGACTCACTCTGGCGACTCACACTGACTCACACTGGCGACTCACTGACTCACTCTGACGACTCACTGACTCACTCTGGCGACTCACACTGTCTCACTCTGGTGACTCACACTGTCTCACTCTGACGACTCACTGACTCACTCTGGCGACTCACACTGTCTCACTCTGGTGACTCACACTGTCTCACTCTGACGACTCACTGACTCACTCTGGCGACTCACACTGACTCACTCTGGCGACTCACACTGACTCACTCTGACGACTCACTGACTCACTCTGGTGACTCACACTGACTCACTCTGGTGACTCACACTGTCTCACTCTGACGACTCACTGACTCACTCTGGCGACTCACACTGACTCACTCTGGCGACTCACACTGACTCACTCTGGCGACTCACACTGACTCTGGCGACTCACACTGTCTGGCGACTCACACTGTCTCACTCTGGCGACTCACACTGACTCACTCTGGCGACTCACTGACTCACTCTGACGACTCACACTGACTCACTCTGGCGACTCAAACTAACTCACACTGGCGACTCACACTGACTCACTCTGGCGACTCACACTGACTCACTCTGACGACTCACTGACTCACTCTGGCGACTCAAACTAACTCACACTGGCGACTCACACTGACTCACTCTGGCGACTCACACTGACTCACTCTGACGACTCACTGACTCACTCTGGCGACTCACACTGACTGGCGACTCACACTGTCTCACTCTGACGACTCGAACTGACTCACTCTGACGACTCGAACTGACTCACTCTGGCGACTCAAACTGACTCACACTGGCGACTCACACTGACTCACTCTGGTGACTCACACTGACTCACTCTGGCGACTCACACTGACTCACACTGGCGACTCACTGACTCACTCTGACGACTCACTGACTCACTCTGGCGACTCACACTGTCTCACTCTGGTGACTCACACTGTCTCACTCTGACGACTCACTGACTCACTCTGGCGACTCACACTGTCTCACTCTGGTGACTCACACTGTCTCACTCTGACGACTCACTGACTCACTCTGGCGACTCACACTGACTCACTCTGGCGACTCACACTGACTCACTCTGACGACTCACTGACTCACTCTGGTGACTCACACTGACTCACTCTGGTGACTCACACTGTCTCACTCTGACGACTCACTGACTCACTCTGGCGACTCACACTGACTCACTCTGGCGACTCACACTGACTCACTCTGGCGACTCACACTGACTCACTCTGGCGACTCACACTGTCTGGCGACTCACACTGTCTCACTCTGGCGACTCACACTGACTCACTCTGGCGACTCACTGACTCACTCTGACGACTCACTGACTCACTCTGGTGACTCATACTGTCTCACTCTGGCGACTCACTGACTCACTCTGGCGACTCACACTGACTCACTCTGGCGACTCACACTGTCTCACTCTGGCGACTCACTGACTCACTCTGGCGACTCACACTGACTCACTCTGGCGATTCACACCGACTCACTCTGGTGACTCATACTGTCTCACTCTGGCAACTCACACTGACTCACTCTGGTGACTCACACTGACTCACTCTGGCGACTCACACTGACTCACTCTGGCGACTCACACTGACTCACTCTGGCGACTCACACTGACTCACTCTGGCGACTCACACTGACTCACTCTGGCGACTCACACTGACTCACTCTGGTGACTCACACTGTCTCACTCTGGCGACTCACTGACTCACTCTGACGACTCACTGACTCACTCGGGTGACTCATACTGTCTCACTCTGGCGACTCACACTGTCTCACTCTGGTGACTCACACTGTCTCACTCTGACGACTCACTGACTCACTCTGGTGACTCATACTGTCTCACTCTGGCGACTCACACTGACTCACTCTGGCGACTCACACTGTCTCACTCTGGCGACTCGAACTGACTCACTCTGGCGACTCACTGACTCACTCTGACGACTCACACTGACTCACTCTGGCGACTCACACTGACTCACTCTGGTGACTCACTGACTCACTCTGGCGACTCACACTGACTGGCGACTCACACTGTCTCACTCTGGTGACTCACACTGTCTCACTCTGGCGACTCACACTGACTCACTCTGGCGACTCACACTGACTCACTCTGGCGACTCACACTGACTCACTCTGGCGACTCACACTGACTCACTCTGACGACTCACTGTCTCACTCTGGTGACTCACACTGTCTCACTCTGGCGACTCACTGACTCACTCTGGCGACTAACACTGACTCACTCTGGCGACTCACACTGACTGGCGACTCACACTGTCTCACTCTGGTGACTCACACTGTCTCACTCTGGCGACTCACTGACTCACTCTGGCGACTAACACTGACTCACTCTGGCGACTCACACTGACTGGCGACTCACACTGACTCACTCTGGCGACTCACACTGACTCACTCTGGTGACTCACTGACTCACTCTGGCGACTCACACTGACTGGCGACTCACACTGTCTCACTCTGGTGACTCACACGTCTCACTCTGGCGACTCACTGACTCACTCTGGCGACTAACACTGACTCACTCTGGCGACTCACACTGACTCACTCTGGCGACTCACACTGACTCACTCTGGCGACTCACACTGACTGGCGACTCACACTGTCTCACTCTGGTGACTCACACTGTCTCACTCTGGCGACTCACTGACTCACTCTGACGACTCACTGACTCACTCTGGCGACTCACACTGACTGGCGACTCACACTGTCTCACTCTGGTGACTCACACTGTCTCACTCTGGCGACTCACTGACTCACTCTGACGACTCACTGACTCACTCTGGTGACTCATACTGTTTCACTCTGGCGACTCACACTGTCTCACTCTGGCGACTCACTGACTCACTCTGACGACTCACACTGACTCACTCTGGTGACTCACACTGACTGGCGACTCACACTGTCTCACTCTGGCGACTCACTGACTCACTCTGACGACTCACTGACTCACTCTGGTGACTCATACTGTTTCACTCTGGCGACTCACACTGACTCACTCTGACGACTCACATTGACTCACTCTGGCGACTCACACTGACTCACTGACGACTCACTGACTCACTCTGGTGACTCACACTGACTCACTCTGACGACTCACTGACTCACTCTGGTGACTCACACTGACTCACTCTGGCGACTCTCACTGACTCACTCTGGCGACTCACACTGACTCACTCTGACGACTCACTGACTCACACTGGCGACTCACACTGACTCACTCTGACGACTCACACTGACTCACTCTGGCGACTCACACTGACTCACTGACGACTCACTGTCTCACTCTGGCGACTCACACTGACTCACTCTGGTGACTCACACTGACTCACTCTGACGACTCACTGACTCACTCTGGCGACTCACACTGACTCACTGACGACTCACACTGACTCACTCTGGCGACTCACACTGACTCACTCTGGTGACTCACACTGTCTCACTCTGGCGACTCACTGACTCACTCTGACGACTCACCGTCTCACTCTGACGACTCACACTGACTGGCGACTCACACTGTCTCACTCTGGCGACTCACTGACTCACTCTGACGACTCACCGTCTCACTCTGACGACTCACACTGACTGGCGACTCACACTGTCTCACTCTGACGACTCGAACTGACTCACTCTGGCGACTCAAACTGTCTCACTCTGGCGACTCACACTGACTCACTCTGACGACTCACTGACTCACTCTGGCGACTCACACTGACTGGCGACTCACACTGTCTCACTCTGACGACTCGAACTGACTCACTCTGGCGACTCAAACTGACTCACACTGACGACTCAACCTGACTCACTCTGGCGATCAACCTGACTCACTCTGTCGACTCGCACCGACTCACTCTGGCGACTCTCACTGAGTGACTGCCTGACTCCTGCTCTGGCCGGTTTGAACCGGCTCTGACCGGCTCTGACCGGCTTCGCCTGATACTGGTCGTTACCGAGGTCCTGATAGTGCCGCCAGTCGTTGGGCGGGGCGGACTGTTAGTACGCGTGGCAGATAGCGCAGGACTCAGGAGTGCCGCGTGGACCCGGGGGGAGGCCGCGTGGGAGGGAGGTGTCCGTCTTTGGGAGGGTGTGTGTCTGTTCTTGGGAGGGATGTGTCCGTCCAAGCCGCGTGGACCCGGCTGGGACGGACACATCCCGCCCAAGGACGGACACATCCCTCCCAATGACGGACACCCTCTCACAAGGACTGACACATCCCTCCCAAGTTCGGACACCCTCTCAAGGACTGACACATCCCTCCCATGGACGTACACATCCCCTCCCAAGGACGGACACAACCCTCCCAAGTACGGACACAACCCTCCCAAGGACGGGAACATCCCTCCCAAGGACGGACACCCTCGCACAAGGACTGACACATCCCTCCCAAGGACGGACACCCTCTCAAAAGGGCGGACACATCCCTCCCAAGGACGGATACATCCCTCCCAAGGACAGACATCCCTCCCGAGAACGGACACATCCCTCCCAAGGACGGACACATCCATCCCAAGGACAGACACATCCCTCCCGAGAACGGACTCATCCCTCCCAAGGACGGACACATCCCTCCCAAGAACGGACACATCCATCCCAAGGACAGACACATCCTTCCCAAGGACGGACACACTCTCACAAGGACGGACACATCCATCCCAAGGACGGACACATCCCTCCCAAGGACAGACACATCCCTCCCGAGAACGGACACATCCCTCCCAAGGACGGACACATCCCTCCCCAGGACGGACACATCCCTCCCGAGAACGGACACATCCCTCCCAAGGACGGACACCCTCTCAAAAGGGGCGGACACATCCCTCCCAAGGACGGATACATCCCTCCCAAGGACAAACACATCCCTCACGAGAACGGACACATCCCTCCCAAGGACGGACACATCCCTCCCAAGGACGGACACATCCATCCCAAGGACAGACACATCCCTCCCGAGAACGGACTCACCCCTCCCAAGGACGGACACATCCCTCCCAAGAACGGACACATTCCTCCCAAGGACATACACATCCTTCCCAAGGACGGACACACTCACAAGGACGGACACATCCATCCCAAGGACGAACACCTCCCTCCCAAGGACAGACACATCCCTCTCGAGAACGGACACATCCCTCCCAAGGACGGACACATCCCTCCCCAGGACGGACACATCCCTCCCGAGAACGGACACATCCCTGCCAAGGACGGACACCCTCTCACAAGGACGGACACATCCCTCCCAAGGACGGACACATCCCTCCAAAGGACGGACATATCCCTCCCAAGGACGGACACATCCCTCCCAAAGACGGATACATCCCTCCCAAGGACGGACACATCCCTCCCTATAACGGACACATCCCTCACAAGGACGGACGCATCCCTCCCAAGGACGGACACATCCCTCTCAAGGACGGGTATATCCCTCCCAAGGACGGACACCCTCACAAGTACAGACACACCCCTCCCAAGGACGGACACATCCCTCCCAAGGACGGACACATACCTCTCAAATACGGACATATACATCCAGATGATGGACACATCCCTCCCAAAGACGGACACGTCCCTACCAAGTACGGACACATCCCTCACAAGGACGGACACACCTCTCACAAGGACGGACACATATCACAAGGACGGGCACATCCCTCCCAAGGACGGACACATCCCTATCAAGGACGGACACATCTGTCAAGGACGGACACATCCATCCCAAGGACGGACAGACACATCCCTCCCAAGTACGGACACATCCCTCCCAATGACGGACACCCTCCCAAGGACGGATACCCTCCCAAGGACAGACACACTCCTCCCAAGGACGGACACATCCCTCCCAAGGTCGGGTATATACCTCCCAAGGACGGACGCCCTCCCAAGGACAGACACACCCCTCCCAAGGACGGACACATCCCTCCCGAGAACGGACACATCCCTCCCAAGGACGGACACATCCATCCCAAGGACGGCACTCTCTCACAAGGACAGACACACACCCTCCCAAGGACAGACACATCCCTCCCGAGAACGGACACACACCCTCCCAAGGACGGACACCCTCTCACAGGGACACACACACCCCTCCCAAGGACGGATACACACCCTCCCAAGGACGGACACATCCCTCCCAAGGACGGACACCCTCCCAAGGACGGACACATCCCTCCCAACGACGGACACATCCCTCCCAAGGACGGATACAAACCCTCCCAAGGACGGACACCCTCTCACAAGAACGGACACATCCCTCACAAGGACGGACACATCCCTCCCAAGGACGGACACCCTATCACAAGGACAGACACATTCCTCCCAAAGACGGACACATCCCTCCCAATGACGGACACATCCCTCCCAAGGACAGGCACACCCTCTCACAAAGACGGACACATCCCTCCCAAGGACGGACACATCACTCCCAAGGACAGACACATCCCCTCCCAAGGACGGACACATCTCTCCCAAGGACAGACACATCCCTCCCAAGGACAGACACACCCCTCCCAAGGACGGACACCCTCTCACAAGGACGGACACACCCCTCCCAAGGACGGACACCCTCTCAAACGGACGGACACATCCCGCCCAAGGACGGACACACACCTCCCAAGGCCGGATACACCCCCTTGCCAGCGCCCCTCAAGCGCCGCGGTGACGCCCCTCGTTAGACTACACTTAGCGGCAAATTCAGAGCTATCTCGTATCTGACTGACGAAACCAGATGGGCACTGACGACCACGGGCACACTGCGGGCTTCAACCCTGGTCGCTGTATACCGCCAGCGGCGATTGGTAGCTACAGACACAGGGATGTCACTAAACGTGACGGTAGTACCAGTATTACCATGTTGGGTAGATTAACATTACCATGGTGATAGATTGGTAATAGTATGAGTAGATTAGAAGGGAAGCTTCTCACCAACCGGGACAATCATCCCCGTTGTTGGGTTTTAGCTAGGATTTGATCAACAATTGTGTGTTTTCCATGTGGCAAACCAGTATAATAGTGATTAAAATAATTCAGAGTTTCCAAATATAACTTTTAAAAATATTTACCGATACAACTGCAGGTTTCTGCATTTTTTTCTTCTTCATATGGTTATTTTATTTCCATACAAAGATATAATTCCAGGCACATCCACCAATCACAAGATAGCAGGTTCATCTCACTCAAAACAGGCGGGCTGTCGCCATGCTTCCAGCCTACCAATCAGAATCAGCCCCCGTGAGACCGCCAGACGATACGGTCAGAATCAGCCACCGTGAGACCGCCCGTGTCTGCAGCTGTGTTCCGATGATACACAGGCTATATATAGGCTTTGTTTGACCCGGGTCGATACCGACAGCCAACGCCACTGCTGGGGAGACTACGGCATTTCATATCGATCCCTGTGTGAGCTACGCAACCGAGACGAAGCACAAGAAATGGTGATAAAAACAGCTCAGCGTTCACTGAGTGCAGACATCGTGACATGTTTAGGCCTAAGCCTAGACTAAGGGCCTAGACTAAGGGCCTAGACTAAGGGCCTAGACTAAGGGCCTAGACTAAGGGCCTAGACTAAGGGCCTAGACTGAAATGTTGGCAGTGTGTACGTAGATGTCAATACGAGGAGGAAGTTAAAGGAAATAGTTCACCTTGGAATGTTTTTACCAAACACGATTTGATTATATTTTTAATACAATTTCTTTTTATATTGTTAAAAAATGGCCTTATATCGCGCCGATTCAGGACAGAAGGCCGTAAATTTGTATTGTTTAGCAAAACTATATGCATACTCCTGGTCAGAGTCCTGACGTCACGCGAATGTAAAAAAATGGTTCAGCCAATCAGATTCGAAAGTAGTCGCGTAAGGATAGACTCGCATTGGCGATGTGCCAACCGGCGGCCGGCGGTTCGCTTGCTAGCACTAACTGCAAGCTGATTGGCTGATGGTATCAAGGTTACTTTACTAATAGATGGTATAGCCTCTGCCTCGGCTAGAACCAGTACAACATTCTTTCGTCAGCACCGCATTCCTTCGCCAAAAAAAAAATCGGCTGGAGTCTTTTCAGTCAAGAAAACTTGCAGATAGGGGTTTCCCAACACGGGCTACAAAACTGCTATCTCAGTTTAAAACTAATGTTGAAGGTGAAATATTTCCTTTAAGGTCAGGTTCTTCTGACACCGTTTGACGTATCTTGGTAAGGTCGATCATTTGAATTGTACGCCACTGTATCTCTGAGCACACTGATGACAAACAAACAATGTCAGCTGCCGCGGGAGTCTCGCGAGGTAAAGTTGGCAACGATCGTCCTCAGACAAACCCTTGGTAAGTTGTAAAGTGCATCTAACTTGGAAGTTAAAGCTGGTAATCAGCTTCCTGCAACTATAATGAGTATTTCCTACAACTTTAAGCAGGGGCGTTGGAACTATTTTCAAGTTGGGGGGTGGACATTTTGGGGGCAGATCTGAGGCAAAATGATAGCTAAAAGGAGCGATACATTGTGGTCAACACACACACACGCACCCACGCACCCACGCGCACACACGCACGCACCACGCGCACGCACGCACCGCACGCACCACGCGCACGCGCGCGCGCACGCGCACGCGCACGCACACGCACGCGCGCGCACTGGGGAGTCTGGATCCGTCAGTGCAGATGGGTAGGTGCAAAACTAGCTCCAAATTAAATGCAAGTTT
Organism: Chirona hameri; assembly: GCA_036785665.1. Lineage (NCBI taxonomy): Eukaryota > Metazoa > Arthropoda > Thecostraca > Balanomorpha > Balanidae > Chirona > Chirona hameri. The sequence goes on along the minus strand of JAXIVJ010003239.1, from coordinate 39,965 downwards.
CTTTGGAATTTTCTTTGAGTTTTAATGTTTACCTTGAAACTGCATCTTTGCTCCATAAAACACATGGAAATTTCCGTCGGCAATGCCGTTGATCTAATTCAGAATGAGCAAATCATGTACAAAGTGGACGGATTGCCGCCACCTAGCTCCAAAGTTGGGGGGGGGCGTCGGCGTCGCCACCCTGGTCCAAAGTGGGGGGGGGGTCGAGTTGCCCCCACTGCCCCCACGGCTCCCTCAGCACTTTAAGCAACTCCTTATAAATATCTCCAGCATAACCATAACTTATGCCATATGTATATCGCAAGCAGTACAAATGTTTTCGGAAATACGTACAATTGTCCGCCCCTGTAGCTCAGTTGGGAGAGCGCTGGGCTTCTGACCTCACCCAGTAGTGGCAGCCCGGGTTCGAGTCCCTTCGGCGCTGCTATTTGCCCCTGACTGGGATGGCCTGTGGCCGGTGGCAGCGGTCGCACTCAAGGTCAGGTGACGTCAGAGGGCGGGGCGGACCGTGTCCAGGTATGTCGGGCTCGTAAAACTTTCGATTATAAATTCTGCCGGACGTCAGGAATTGCTTGATCGGGTGGTGGGGTCAGGGCCTGCGCAACAAGCTATGCTTAGCGCGGGGCCCGACCTCGGAAATCCATCCATTCAAAAACATTGGGACTAAATTTATTATTTTAAAAAAAAAACAGAAACAAAACAATGTATTCCCTCCACTAATTGGTCCCGCGGTAACCTCGCCCTTATAATAAATAGCATGTGCCGAACGGTATCTGCACAGATGGGGCGAGACATGCCACGTCTGCACAGACCGCAACTATATCGAACAGTGGAACCCAAGTAGCCCAGCTCTTCAGTTACATAAACCAGCCAGACCGTCGCCGGGTGCAGATTTTAGTACCGATCGCATCCGGACAATATATCGGAAAGCCCCGATATTAGACCGATCGCACTCTCTGTATCTATCAGGATACGATATCGATGTCCGAGACGAGCCGGATAGCGACGGAATTTGGAGTACCGCCCGTCGGCCTTGCCCTCGGGACGGCGCCCAGCGTGCCGGCCCGTACCGATAGTCTCCTCTGGACGGGCCGGACCGTACCGATAGTCGCCTCTGAAATCTCATCGTCCCCACGGCAACCGGCGCGGACGGTGGACCTAATTACGGCAATGTAATGAGTTTAATGTTTATGAGATATTGTGAAATAACAAAGGGGCTAACATAAACTGGAAAAATCACTATCTGTAAACTGGAAAAATCACTATCTGTGAGAATTTGTGAGATCTGAGAGGAAATATAATCCTAAGCAGGATCCAAATTATGGAAAACTTGTAGAGAGACTGGTGGCAAAACAGAAACCAACTACAAAGGTATTGTCATGGCATTCATGGCATTGCTCTGGTAGCATACATGGTGATTTTGTTTGTATGAAAGGATTGAGAAAATAAGTGAAAGTTCTATAATATAGCAAATCACAAAATGACTGAAATATGGAGCAAACACAGAAAGATATATCATTTATTTATTCATTAATATATAATTCAAAGTGTTTTCAAACGTACCTATCAGTAGGCTGTAACCATGTCAGAAATCGGCCAGAAATGCGAGACGGAAGGGTTAGAAATGGCCAGAAATGCGACACGGAGGGAGTAATCATGTCAGAAATGGGCCAGAAATGCGACACGGAAGGAGTAACCATGTCAGAAATGGGCCATAAATGCGACACGGAAGGAGTAACCATGTCAGAAATGGGCCAGAAATGCGACACGGAAGGAGTAACCATGTCATAAATGGGCCAGAAATGCGACACGGAAGGAGTAACCATGTCAGAAATGGGCCAGAAATGCGACACTGAGGGAGTAACCATGTCAGAAATGGGCCAGAAATGCGAGACGGAAGGGTTAGAAATGGCCAGAAATGCGACACGGAGGGAGTAATCATGTCAGAAATGGGCCAGAAATGCGACACGGAAGGAGTAACCATGTCAGAAATGGCCCAGAAATGCGACACGGAAGGAGTAACCATGTCAGAAATGGACCAGAAATGCGACACGGAGGGAGTAACCATGTCAGAAATGGGCCAGAAATGAGACTCAGGAATAACCATGTCAGAAATGGGCCAGAAATGCGACACGGAGGGAGTAACCATGTCAGAAATGGGCCAGAAATGCGACACGGAGGGAGTAACCATGTCAGAACTGGGCCAGAAATGCGACACGGAAGGAGTAACCATGTCAGAAATGGGCCAGAAATGCGACACGGAGGGAGTAACCATGTCATAAATGGGCCAGAAATGCGACACGGAGGGAGTAACCATGTCAGAACTGGGCCAGAAATGCGACACGGAAGGAGTAACCATGTCAGAAATAGGCCAGAAATGCGACACGGAGGGAAGCTGAGCTGACAGGGTCCGGCAACCAGGAAACCATGGCACACATTGACTGGACCAAAAATGAGATGGTCAGATCTGAAACAGCGCTGGACATAGCAATGCAAAACAATACCTTATTAGGCCCTCACCACTGAGCTAGAACAGGTTAGTGTGAATACATCCTCTTCCTTTCTAGCGTGCACAGTAGGCCGGGTCATTCGATAGCTTTTTGCGAGCATGCACAGATTAATAGTGAAATTACTAGAGGCCGGCAATGCGATCGGGGCATTGCCTTGGGGGTCAAACTCGTACGATATTTCCGTAATTTGGTCAATATCGTAATTTAGTCAATAATATGTGGTCAATTTCGAACTGATTTCCAATGGAAAATTACCAAAAGATGCTTCACGTGGCCATGAAAAGCAAAAAACATGGAAATGTGTGTTTCCTGACCGTTACCGGACTGGGATTCGTGAGAGAGAAAAAAACGTGAAAATGCAGGCCGTGATTTTCGTTTTTCTTTTGCAATTTTGACCCATTTTTAGGCATTTTTCGACAAACATTTCAGAGATCGAAATTAAACTAAAGGAAAAAGCACTCCGGAATGTAGGGGTGCCACCTACAGTGCCGCAAGCTTTGAACACGCATTTACGTGAAAATGTACGTGGTGATTTTAGTTTTGTGAAGTTTTGATCGACTTCTATGCGTTTTTCGGGAAAAATATCAAATCAAAATAAAAGAACACGAAAAGGGTTCTAAAATCAGATTCTATAAAACAGTTTGTGATGCTTTTCCACCTAGGGAGTATGAGGGGTGCCAAGTGGTGCGTTTTACCCCCTGCGTATGCAGCTTTAACACTTTGGGGTCACACAACTAAGTCGGGTCCAAATGTACGTGACCTGCAAGTATGGGACCTGTGTTGCCACCCGTTCGATCTGTAGAGGTGGTGAGAAAAATACCAGAAAAAAAACACATTTTTCTGGACCATGTCATGATGGTGTGAAATATGCAAAGGTAACATTACATGTTCACTCAGTCTGTATATTGGTGTGCATAGCGGAAACCTCGCTGGTAGGGTATACCCTAGGGTAAGAACGAACTTTACCGAAGGATGACGGCATACTTTTAGTGCATACAGCACTAACTATCCGATCCACAGATTCAGTCATTCTTATTGTTTGGTGAAATGCACCTAATGTGGCGAAAATATTTGTATAAGTGGAAAATTTGAAATGTTAAAGGTAACCTTGCAAATCGAAAGAAAGGATTGATTTTACCATAGGGGAAAACAATGTCATAGTATTTGTTTTAAACAAAATGGAATCCCTTTATCTGTTTACTGCCAGATGCTACCAAACAAGCATTGTTTATTCCGTTGCGCGGCTAGGGTACTTAGTGTTTCAAACCTCTAAAACCGTGATATTTAAGTTGTTTTGACTTCGAATAATCAAAAGGGGAAAACATTAGGCTGGTGTCCGTGACATTGTATATCTAGTTGTACCTCTTGATGTCCTGCCATGCTGCTACTATCAAATCTGGGACGGTCTTAAAACGGGACGTGCGCCAGGGGCGGATCCAGGGGGGGGCACAGGGGACACGTGGCCTCCCCTCCGAAACGTCCTGAGGGCGCGCCGAAAAGGGCCGACGAGACTGCGCGAAACGCGGTATCAAGGGCTCTCTAAGAGTCTGGAAACCACGCGAAGCGTGGTCTTTAGAGTTTAGAGCACTTCAAAGGCCCTTTAGGGCCACCAGGGCTGTATCTGAAAGACTAAAGGGCCCCATGGACGTGCAAAAGGTCCCTGTGCAGGTCAGGCCCCCCCCCCCCCCCCCCCCGGGGGGGGGGGATCCTAGCTACATGCCTGTGCCCTACTTCGGTCTAATACGCGTCCTTGTTAGGTCCGAATAGACCCTCGCTGGGTCTGAGAGAGCCCCTACGCCTGTCGGTGAGGGCCCTGACCAGTTCTGAAAGGGCCCTGGGTGGTTTGCGAGGGTCCGGCCGGGCCTGAGAGGGACCCTACGCTGGTTTGAGAGGCCCAGCCCTGACTGGGCCCTACATTAGTCAGAGATAGCCCTTTCCGGGATTGAAATGGGCCTGCGTCTGTTTGAGAGGACCCTTTCCAGGCCTCAGATGGCCCTAAACCGGTCTGAGAGGTACCTTACTAGGCCTCAGAGGACCCTATACCGGACACCAGGCGAGCCATTTGGGCCCGCCTGAACATGAGGCCTGGTCTGAGCCCTCTCAGGCCTGGCAATGACCTCTCTAAGGGACGTAGCGCCATTCAAGTCTAACAAGGTCCCATCAGGCTTAGAAAGGGCCCTCTCAGGCCCACCGATAGTAGTCTCAAAGAGACTGAGGGACCTCTCTTGGGTCCCTTTCAGACTAGCCAATGGTCCTCTCAGCCCAGCATAGGGCGCACAAAAATCTTGCAAGGGCCCTAAAAGACTGGCATAGGGCCCTCTCAGGTCTGAAAGGGGCCTTCTCAGACTGGTATGTGACTCTTTCAGACCTGATGAGGGCCCTCTTATGCTTGTCAAGGGCTTCACCATACCTGAAAATACACTCTCAGACCGACTGGAGGCCCTTTCAGACCATCAAAAACGCTCGGGGCCCCTTTCAGCTCGAGAGCCCCTTGACGTCTGTGACCCCCCCCCCCCCCCGAAAATTGACCTGGATCCGCCCCTGACATGCCCCAAGTATGTCGATATTCCTGAAGATAAATGACGAGAATCGACGCGCCATACACGCCTTTGTTTATTTGCTACCATATTGCAAAATATTGATGCAAAATTATCTGACCTCACACCGGGAGTAGTTTCTCCATGCTGGGTAAACCTTATTAGTAAAGGAATCTTGGTTTGAACACCCCCTAAGGTCACCAGGTCAGGTCAAGTGACCCCACTTCGAAAAAGTTTACGGTCGTGTCACAGCCACAGTGTATGACAGAGCAATTTAAAACTTACAGGATCACATAAGGTCATACATAAGTACCTACAATTCGTGTATCTCAGATTTGTTATATCGATAACCAAAGGTCGGGTCAATTTCGTGACCTCCCCATTATATCGATGGGCAAATATACAAATGTTTCCTATTCTGAGGATAAGCATCAGATCAGACCAATTACTTCCTGAAAGAGCGCCTGCATTTGGAGCAGGAGGTGGTCAGGAAGATGACCCAGATGCAACAGGCGAAGTCCGCCGAGGAGTTTATTCTCACTGGAAAGGCGATCGTTCGGGACCTGGCACGCTGTGCTCGTGGAACGCGTCGGTTCGTTATTGTGTGAAACCACTTACCACGGTAGTCGTCTATATTATACTGTTGTATAGTGGTAGAATGCATACATTGTATACGGTGGTATTTGTTTTAGCTCAGATTTTCTCCAGAATTAGGCCCTGTATAGTGTGTATCTGTTTTGTGTGTCTGGAATGCATTGAGAAGCCTTCAGGTGTTACGTGGCTAAATCCGCAGCTCGTACAACAGGCCCAGTCATCCCGCTGCCCGAGCCTGGCAGACCCAGACCGATCCTGAGGGCCAGTCGGCAGGCCCTCAGGGTCAGGGCCGGTCGGCCGGTCGGTGGTACGGGTCGCCGACCCGTTGGTCGGAGGCTCGTGCACTCCCTCGCTAGGTGAAGCCGTGTATTAACGCGAGGTGGCGCTGGCGGGGGCTCTCATATATGGAAATACGAACATGTATAAATGAACTTGTGCATGCTTTTCCGAATGTAAATAAAAATGTAAACAAACAAAAACAATACAGTGCTACGTATACATTTCATGATTCGTTTGTTTACAGCAGTGGGCAGCTGACAACACTACTATAGCAATGTTAGCTCTTCTCGACTAAAATGTAACTGCTATAAGGTTGGTTTGTTTAGCTCAAATTCTGAGCAACCGGCCGCCATCGGTGGAATTATACCAGCACTGCTGGAAACTGAAACTTGACACATTTTCTATGCTGTGGGTAGGGTATGCCCTTTGCTAAAAATGAACGTTTACCGTTATCTAGTGGAAAAACAAACGAGCAAAAACGAGCAACTTCGCTAAAAACGAGCAACGTCTTTGATGATTAACTATGCGACCGAAACAAAGTATTTCATTCCCCCTCCTTTGAAGACACTTGGCTTTCCACATCCAAAGTGGTCCACTAGTGAAATTTCCTTAGAGGAGACCCTGGGCCGGAGGCAGCAATAGCAGCGGCCAAGCGTGGACAACGGCTCTTAGCAGATTGGCGGGAGAGTCCCGCGTCACCCGGGCCCCAGCCGGCCAGGCCACCGCTGATTGGCCGTTGCGGTGACCTCAGACTGTGACGTCACCGCAAGCCGCCACTGGGCGGCACATTTGGGCATTCACTATTTTTTACAATTTTCTGAAAATATCATTTTCGAATTATCCGTATGCTGTTTGACAACCGTAGTGATTGTCATGGAGTTATCATGGACAATAAAGCTGTTTCTCTTAATTTCCTGTAAAGATTTTAAGGCATCCGCTCACAGCGCCATCTATTGAGCGGACTTGCAATGTATGCACTAGGTGCAAGTTTTCCGGCTGCGGAGGTCTGCAGAGGAGCTCCACATGCACTGTAATCAGTGGCCACCCCATGGGGAGAGGAACAGGGGGTGATATATTATTCGATACGTCTCGACGAGATGCAATGGTAAAGAGTTTCTTGGGGCACCACTTGACCTTGACTAGAGGTCAAATTTATAAGTTGACCTTAACTGGTCAACATGAAAATGATGTGAAGCGTCTTGACGATACAAACACGATGGCGTCAAAATTATTGCCTTATCTTTATTAGGTAAAAAGTTATTTGCGAAAAACTGTTTTGCCAAAAACAGCCTTTTTAAAAGACCTTTGATGACCTCTGGAGCCTAAACTATTGATCTGAGCTAAATTTGAGGACACCTACGGAGATTGCATATTTCAAGAGATTTATATTGTTTTTTTCCTGTTTGTTCCCAGCTATCATAGTTTCCGAGAGATTTGGGGGTTTCTGGAGCGAAGTCCTTAAACTGGGAAATCTGGCCTTTGATGACCTCTGGTGACTTCAATATTGACCTGACCTAAAAAAAGATCGATATGCCTTCGATAGCTTGTCTCAAGCTATCTAACGCAGTTTTCCGCTTGTCGCCACGTTGCGTAGTTTTCGAGATCTTAGGGGCGGGGCGGAATCCGCCCCCCAACCCCAACCCACACACACACATCCAAGGCGTGTAATTATCAGTGGCCCTCCAGGGCGCGTGTTAAGACAAAACAAAACTCATAATTCTTCCAAATGAAGCTATTTTACTATATTAATTCAGCCATTTATTAAAACTATGATATAAAAAGACCATATTTACACAACAACCTGTGACTATCCCCAACAAGCTCTATTGTCATCATAATACAGCACAAATTAAAATTAGGTCTCTCTCAAGCAACATCAAGATTGAGACCATTATGAGAAAAAGAAGGAGAATATTTGCAGGGAAGGTTGGAAGGTCAGTTGAGTCTCTGAGCAGCAATAAACTAATTGAGTTGCTGGTGACTCCCACTCTCCACTTCACTGCAACATAAAGGAAACCAGGCATGCTGCCAAGTAGCTGTGAATGTGCTAATGAAGGGAATTGGAGACACCTGAAAATATTGAATTGGTTTGGCATTATATAATCAAGAATATCAAGATATACCACACACAAAAAAAAACAATATATATATATATAAAGCAATATATTTGAAAAACATATAACTCGCATATTCATTATGGATTGCAAGAAGTTGAGAGGATTCAAAAAGTGGTGCATCTTGTTATGACATTCCTGCTTCGAAAGAAGATGTAAAATACTTGGAACTTATGTTAAAAAAATTAAAGTAGTAAGTACAAATGTATTGATAATCCTATAATTGTTTACATAACTAGCATAATATTGTCAATGGCGAAAGGTTTGCTTGCTGGTCCCATAATGCTGCACTTTAACACATGCTACAATATGAAGCTTTTGGACAAATAGCAAAAAAAATATTGACAACACACCAAATTTCAGGATAAAACATCAAATATATTCAGCAAGAGTCCTTACAACCAAATAGAGTATGTTATAAGTAGTGGCGTACCCAGGATTCACTCCAGGAGGGGCAATTTTTGTTCAGGGGGGCATAAAGTACCCCCACTGAAGAAAAAACTCATTAAATTTAGCCCACTATATTTTTGAAAGGGCATATTTTCACCATTTTTTCTTTAAAAAAAAAAATCTTTTTTTTACAAAAGGGGGCATGTACAGACCTTCAGAGGGGGCAATTGCTGAGTTTGCCCCCCCCCCCCCCCCTGTGTACGCCTATTGTTGTAAGTGATTTCTCAACATGGCCTCCAAAACTGCTCTCAGTTTAAAACCCCATTATAAAAGTGACTGATTTCCATCAGTTCAAACAGGATATAAATTAATAATCACACATTTTGCTTCATGCTGACACAGACCACAATCATTCAATTTCACCTGGATCGACCACAACCAGTCCCCATATGGAAGCCAGAATAATGTGACAGGAAACAACTAACCTAACCCTGCCATTAAGTCTGATCGGGATGAAACCTAAGATTCGCTCCTAGCCATTAAGTCTGATCGGGATGAAACCTAAGATTGCTCGTAGCCATTCAGTCTGATCAGGATGAAACATAAGATATGCCTTGTAGCCATTAAGCGAGATCGGGACAAAACCTATTATCTGCTTGTAGCCATAAGTCCAATCTCAGGATCGCCAGCCATAATCCCATAATCTAGTGACGTCATCATTGTCATCTAGGGCTTCCATATATATCCAGACCAACCTTGATTTATAGAACCATGAACCTTGATTTTAGTGAGATGCCAGCTGCGATGGTGATGCCAGCCCCACTATTACCCAAAATTGTGTGGTGACGCCACTGCTCTCAAGTCAAAGTAAAATACTGGAGTACCGTCTTGTGTTTTGATGCAACTGGGACATGGTCACAATCAGGGGGTCTGCTCCACCTCTTTAACATGGGCAAAAAGTGTACATAGCCTTGGTCACAAGCATATATTTTTATGAACATTAAATTGGGTTCAAAGACAAGCCAATGCTCTGAAACTATGGGACCAAGTCACCAATCTGGGTCGTTTCTTCCCCATTTGATCCGGTGTGGCTAAAAACAGTGCCATTTAGGCTTTTATACAGATTGGTCCACTCTAGTGGACCAAATTTGATGTGTTTTGGTCCAATTTGGTCCACTTAGAGTAGACCAATCTGTATAAAAGCCAATATGGCACCGTTTTTGGCCACGCCGGATCGAATGGTGAAGAAATGACCCAGATCGGTCCCATAGTTTCGGAGCATGAGCTCGTCTTTGAACCCAATTGCAATGTAATGTCCAGAAAAAAATATATGCTTGGTCACAATACTATTGACGCAGAAGTTCGTCACAAATTCACGTTACCGTGTTTAGCCACGAAATATTAATTTCACAGTACCTACCTCAAACGTATTCCGAAACTGCAAAAATTGAAATCGATGCTGATGCTTCTTAATTCTGTCTCCTGTCTTCGGATGAACTCAAGGCCATAGCATGGACCAAGGCTATGTCACCTCTTGATGTAAACCTCTTGACCATGGACCCAGGGTGCTACCGTCGTAGTGCTTTCGCATTGGTCCATTTCTGAATCGCTCAGTACAGGGCTGTGACGTGTTGGTGCCTCGCAATCTGATTGGCTCTCGCAATGGTAGCCATGGTTGCGTCAGTTGCCATTTGCGTTGTTCAAGGTCTGTAAAGATAAGGTTTTGCCATATGACAAAATCACGTGACCAAGCGATTATGAACCGATCAGCAAAATTTCGAATTAGCCACTAGAGAATAGCACGTGCAACCACTCCCGGGGCTCCTCCGCTTTTTTGGACCTTAACTTTTTTCCACGTGCCGAAACTCCCATTGGATTAACATAGCGAGTCGTGGAAGCGTAATCACTAATGTAAAACGAAGTATGATGCCAACCCGTTGAGACAAAAGTAATCATAGGGCGATGTGCACAAATAATTGGAGTTTTTTATGGTATTTTTTTTTCACCTTCATATTTTGCAGTATCATGGCTCCGGAGCGGACAGCTCCATACCAATGACAACGGTTTTTGGTGGTTTTGACCTAATTTGGTCCACTTAGAGTGAACCAATCTAGATAAAACGCAAAACGGCACCGTTCTGGACCACGCCGAATCGAATGATGAAAAATCACGCAAATCAGTCCCATAGCATCGGAGCATGGGCTTGCCTGCAGCAGTTGTTGGTGGTTTTTGTCCAATTTGGTCCACTTAGAGTAAGCCAATCTGTATATAAACGCAAAACGGCACCGTTTTGGACCATGCCGGATCGAAAGGTGGAGAAATCATGCAGATCGGTTATATAGCCACGTAGTATGGGTTTGCCTGCAACTGGTTTCGGTGTTTTTGGTCCTATTTGGTCTACTTAGAATGAACCAATCTGGATAAAACGCAAAACGGTACCATTTTGGACCACGTCGGACTGAATGTGGACAAAATAATGCGGATCGGTTCAATAGCCTCGGAGCATGGGCTTGCCTGCAACGGTTTTTGGTGGTTTTGGCCCAATTTTGTCTACTTAGAGTGAACCAATCTGTATAAAACGCAAGAGGGCATCGTTTTGGACCACGCCGGATCGAATGGTGAAAAAATCATTCAGATCGGTTCCATAGCCTCGGAACATGGGCTTGCCTGCAACGGTTTTTGGTGGTTTTGGTCCGATTTGGTCCACTTAAAAGGAAGTGTGCCTACTGTTTTGGAATGTCAAAAATATTTTTCATACGGTAAGTAGCTGTTGGTTTGATTGTTGTATATGATGAAATTCACATCTGGAGCCCCTTTAGTTGAATTTTCACTTATATTGTGTTTTGTTTATTTTTGTTTCGATATCTATAAAACGATCGCCACTATGGTGATGTGTTATGTAAAACGGCGCACATAAGACAATACAATTACGGTCACATCATGCAAGATAGAAAGACGAGTTTTGCACAGCACGTTCTTGCCACTGTGAACTTTATTATGTGCAAGTTTCGTAGCTTAAATTGATATCTTCTTTAAAAAATGGCCATCGGCCATCATTGAAACGGCCATCATCAAAAAACATGATGGCCCTCCAGTTTCTGTTCGGCTGCTGCTATCAGCGTGCACGAGCTGTTTTGTTGAATTGCTATTGGCCGGGGCTAACAATATGCTAGCAGTTTAATCGATAGTTGCAGTGCTTCTAGTAGCGGAAGCCCTCTGGAGTCTACCCGATAACTTTTTGCTCCCAAGCAAATTCCTGGAGTCTTTGGATATCTCAGCAACTAGGGTGAATCTGGAGAAATGAAGTAATGGTTCAATTCAGAAAATTGTGTTCTATAGACCAGTGCCAATAACCCCAACTAAGCGATGTGAGTTGGCACACTCCCTTTAAAGTGAACCAATCTGTAAAAAAACGCAATACGGCACCGTTTTGCACCATGCCGCATCGAATGGTGCAGAAATCACGCAGATCGGTCCCATAGCCTCGGAGCATAGGCTTGCCTGAAAAATGGAACTACAGGTTTGTATCCAATTTGGTTCATTTAGATTAGACTAAAGTAAATAAAACGCAAACGGCACCCATTCCGACTAGTTCCAATTGAATGGTGAAAAAATCACTCAGATCGGTCCAGTAGTTTCGGAGCATGGGCTTGCCTGCTAATCTGGACAGTTTTTTAGACCCTCCCTATTCAATACAAACAAAACATGGCTGCATTTATCATGTGACCAAGCCCACCCTCAGCTGATGCAATACGAAATTGTTAACATTCATATTGACATATATAAAGTCAACTCCTCATATTAATTCATTGCTGACCAATATTGATAGATTTGTCAGTAATAAATTAATACGAGGAGTTGACTGTTTAGCAATAATAAATGTATCACGTGATCAATACCTACACCCCTACACCGGCAAAATAATAGTGCGGCAAAACAATAGCCGAAGTGCGCCAAAAAAATCAACCTTTGGACCTGCCATATATGGTCATGCTCCGCCCCGTTATGGTCACGTGGCATTTGAAGGGGGGTTGGCGTTGTTGATCATTGGAGCTCTAGCTCGCGATGCGGTGGTTTTGCTGAGGCATATGCTGAGGTGAGTGACATTTTGTGGAATGCGATGTTAAAATTGATGTCAATTGTTTTTTATACTGCTCTGGTTGTAATGTAATGGTCTTCTATTGCACCTCTCGTCTCTTGTCGATGTCAGGGTGATAAATATCGTAAAGTACGCTAAAGAAACTGCTCGCTTCAGGGGCCATCGCGTATTCATAACTGAGCGGAATTGTTTAATGTATACTGAATGTCATACAGCTTTGCTGCTTCTACTTTATATTTACTATTTATGCTATGCTATTTATACTATTACTATTTATGCTTTATATTTACTACTTACTATTTATACAGTTAGCTGGTTCCACATGTTGACCACCCTGGACAGAAAAAAAAATATTGTCCTCTTGTAGGTACGGTGCCAAGGCTTTCTTAGCTTTAGGCTGTGACCCCTTGTTATTGAATTGGTGGCTCCGCGATCCAGCTTGAGGAATTCACCTTGATCAGTACATACTTTGTTGATGCCTTTACCGATGTCGATGAAATGCGTTATTTACTATTTGAAAATGCCTTACATCAAAGTATTGTTATTTCTCATCAAATTCCTTATTAATGCAGGATGAAGAGAAAAATAATACTTGTCAAATTACCTTCATCCACCTCTAAATTCCTCCGTAGAGGAAAAATAAGTAAAATAAGGTTTGTCCAAATGTGCGTGAGTTGTGGATAAACATGACAGTCATCTTCTGAGCCGTTTTCGTGTGTTCAGTGCTGAAAAACCGTGCACTTTAATTTAACTTTTTTCTTAAGTAAAATTTGATGAGGTTTGATCAAATTATTGCTGCATTTTTGTCATATAGCTCGGCTTACCGTCTCCCAACAACGCAAACCGTCCGATGAGCGGTGCATTCCACGTTGCAAGACCGCGGAATAATAGTGCAAATTTGTTCCTGCTTTTACTCCATGTCTTTAAAATTATGCAATATGCTTAAAGGATGCATACCTGTGGTTTCAGATCGAGGACCTAGCCGATACCCAGACGTCCAGAGAAGTGGACGAGCTGGAGCGATCCGTTGTGCCCGTCACTGTGGAGCCAGCGGCACCGGTCACCCCGGCTGGGCAGATATCGGGTGGTGGGTCTAGTCTAGCGCAGCAAGCCCTGGCGTTCGTGGCTGCCAAATGTCGAGATCTGGACCCGACGCTCGGGAGGCCAATGAGCGAGGCGCCATCCAGCCGTCTTCCTGGATCAGGGCCGTCAGCCTGGGCAGCCTGATGGTGCCGTCGCCAGCGTGGATGAGTGTGGTGGAGGAATTCGAGCTGCTGTTCCACCTGGCGATGGGTCGCAACACAGATCGGCAGCTGGGCATAGTTGGCCGTCTACTGGCCGACCTGCTGATGAAGCGATCAAACCTGGATCGCCGGATCGCCCGCAAGTTGGTCACCATGCGTCTACATCTGCGAATCAGGTGGCTGAACCAGGCCAAGACGGCGGCAGCAGCGACACGGCGCGCCGCCAAGCAGATCCGCCAGCATGCGAGGGGCGGCAGATAAGCTGTCACCACGCGTCTGCATCTACGGATCAGGTAGCCAAACCAGGCCAAGACGGCTGCAGCAGCGACACGGCGCGCCGCCAGCCTGTGTCCACGGCTCATCGGACTGGCGGCTGTGTTGTGCCCTGTCGGACTGTGGAGCGGCGTTGGGTAGTCTGTCAGCCGCGGGGGTCCTGCGTTCACGGCTCAGAGGACCGGCGGCTGTGTTGTGCTCTGTCGGACTTTGGAGCGGTCTGTCAGCCGCGAGGTCCTGTGTTCACGGCTCAGAGGACTGGCGGCTGTTTTGCCCTGTCGGACTGGGGAGCGTGGCTGTCAGCCGCGGGGTCCTGTGTTCACGGCTCAGAGGACTGGCGGCTGTGTTGTGCCCTGTAGGACTGTGGAGCGGCGTTGGGTAGTCTGTCAGCCGCGGGGGTCCTGCGTTCACGGCTCAGAGGACCGGCGGCTGTGTTGTGCCCTGTCGGACTGTGGAGCGTGGCTGAGGAGAGTGAAAGCTTGCTAATATACGGTCCCTGATGCAGGCGGTTTCTACGCCGGATGAACAGTCGCCGATAAAGACCGCAACGGCGACGGGTAGACGATCCCGCTTCAGGTAGCTACGGAGGTGGGAGAACAGTCCTCGGTTCGAGCGGCGGGTAGACGGGCCCCGGTTTAGGTGGCTCCGGCGGCAGATGGAGGTTCGGGCGGCTTGCTACCAATTTGTGAGTCGCAATTCAGTATATTGTACGGCCACGTCGATACGTGTCTGATAGTCGCCATTTCAAACCAGTTTTGATGTAGGTGAAGTATCAGCAAACCGGCGTAACCGTCTACAGCGCCCGCAAGATGACGCACCGTGTCATGTATTGTGAGGCGCGCGGGGAGTGTAGGCACCAATGACGTCACGCTAATGTTAAACGAAAATGGCGCTAATATTGCCGTTTTGCTTCTTCTTTTTTTTTATTTGAGGCATTTCGGTCAATATGACCATTGCATGCCTGTGATGAATCATTTGTATTGAAATATGTTTAAGGGTCATAGAAAAATGGCGAGTTTGTTTCGTTTCGAACGAAATATTTAGTAAATAATGAAAAGTAGCCGTAACAGATATGGGTGTTCATTATCGAGTAATGAGGGCAGTGCTAATGTATGGAAGATGTTTTGCATTGGGGTATAAATGTCTGACGAAGGAAATTGGATAATGATCGTTTTCGTATATGTCTTGTCTATATTTATGTATTTATATGTGTATATATACATTTATATACCATATACTATATACTATATGCCATATTATATATTTTATATACTATCTTCTATATACTATATTATACAGTATATATGTCTATATATCTAGCAGAGAGACAAGTCAATGGTGGGCTATTGGTGGAATGTAACGAGGAAACGAGATGGATCGAGCCCGACCCAATGCTACACGTATAGCAGGACGTGTCGGCCGCTCCTGATTCGTGTTAGTACGCTGTGGGGCTTGAGGTGAGGGCTGTATTTTGGGAGTCTGGTCGTCACGGGCCGGTCGTGTGCCGCTCTCCTGCCGGCGGTCTGTATGGGCCGAGCCCAAACGAACCATAGCCTGCGGTGCGAGCCTGTCACGGCCGGGCCGAGTGCTGGCGCACCGGGTCACGGGCGGCGGCTCAAGGGCCGGGGAACCGGTGGTCGTGGTGCTGGTTTCCACTGTGGCTGGTCTGAGAGGTGTCAACAGTTTGAGGGGAGGGAGCTGAGGTAGGGGCTCAGTTTGAGTTTCACATGTGGCCGTTTGCTTTTTCGCTACCTGTGCGTAGGCCTTGGAAGTCGGAGAGGGCGTCTTGTCTTCTACCGCGCGACGTGCCTGTGGGTATGAAATGTTGGAAGATGCCTTCAGGGCGCAAATCTCTTTCTCCTTCTTCCACATGGGACACTGAGTGGAGGTCACGATGTGGTCTGTGGATCCACAGCTCAGGCACTTGGCTGGTGCAGAACAGGCAGAGCCGTCGTGCGGCGCTGCACCGCACTTGTGGGACCGGGCCTCTTGCTTACAAAATTTGACGCTGTGGCCAAATTTTTGGCATTTGTAGCAGCGAAGGGGGTTCGGGATGTAGACGCGTACGTTGTATCTGAGGTATCTAGCGACTAAAGTAGACGGTAGCGTGGTTGTCTGGAACGTGAGGACAAGAAGGCTGGTGTCACGCCTCTGTCCGTCACGGAAAGTTGTTAGACGTCGCACGTGCGAGACTCCTTCTGAGCGGAGACCTTCGAGAATGTCCTCCTCGGACATAAATCTCATCTCCGGGGCGAAAACCGTACCCTGTGTGGTGTTCCGAGCATGGTGCAGCGAGACAGTGACCGCCTTCTCACAGAACTTGGTACACTGTAGCAGTTTTTTTGTTTGTGCGTTAGTCTCGGTCTTGACAACGAGTGTGCCGTTTGCCGGAGTTTCGATCTGGAGAGAGGATGAGCCGCAGATGCCTTTGAGTTGTTTGGTGGGCCAAAACACGTTGATTTTGCGGAACGAGACATTGTCGTCGGTAGGCTTAATCACCAGAAACGAGCCATTGGAATCCAGGTACTGGTCAGAAGTCGTGGTCAATGGTGAGCCAGGGTTCCGTGCGTGGTCAGTAGACAAGCGAGGGTCGGTACCGGGAGTGGAGGCATGGGACGAGCGAGGGTCAGTGCCGGGGGCGGAGGTCATGAACGAGCGAGGTTCGGTGCCGGGGGCAGAGGTCATGGACGAGCGAGGGTCGGTGCCGGGGGCAGAGGTCTGGGACGAGCGAGGATCAGTGACCGTGGAGTCAGAGTCCATTGGGAGATCAGGAGAGGTCAGGTTCGGGTCAGAGTCAGAGTCCGAGACATCTTGTTTTCGGCGCTTTTTTCCCATGACGGGGAAAAAGCAAGCAACGGAGCCGGAAAACAATAAACCGAGTGAGAACGAAACCTAACGCGAAGAAAAATAAGCAACGACGACGACGATGGAAAATGAGCGAAAACGTGGACATACCCCAAGAATCGGCGAAGGTGCGTGAGCGTCCAGTGAGAGATTTCTGAGGGGGGAAAATTGCCGGACGGTTCTACCTCTCTTATACGGCCTTGCATGGACCAAGGCTGTATAAGGCATGGACTATTACCCCGTAGCAGGGGGTTTCACCTGTGTTGTGGGCCATAGGGAGGCCCGATTTGCTAGCCGCGACCCTTGAGTGACGTCACTGGGCGTCACTTGGACCGAGCGCCGGGAGTCTCAAAACGTAAACAAAACGGCGGCCATTCGTAAGATTGTGGTAATCTGGGTAGGGTTTGGCTAGGACTTAGGCGATGTTTTATTTAGGTGCTGTTTTTTTATGTGATCCTGAAAGTTACTTATATCTGATAGGAATGATTCAACAGTAATTTAACGATCCTGGCTCCCGGAACTTAACTTTGATGGTGCCTTTTCACAAAACTAGTTTAGGTGCCTCCAGGGGCGGATCCAGGATTTTCTAAGGCAGGGGGCTTCAGGCCTGAGGGCGGCATATTTCCTCGGTGACGGGGCGGCATGGTGCCTTCCGAGGGCGGCATAATGCGTTGTGAGGGCGGCAAGATGTCTTCTAAGGGTGTCAGGGTGCCTTCCAAGAGTGCTACGATGCTGTTGGTAGACGCAAGGGCAGCCTCCCGAAAACGCTACGGCGCCTTCGGCGCCGGCAAATCCTATACAAAAATGGCGCCGTTTTCTAAGGCAGGGGGCTTCAGCCCCTACGCCCCCCCCCCCCCCCCCTGGATCCGCCACTGGGTGTCTCCCGAACTGAAGACTAATGTGATGTGGATCAGGATGTGAAAGAGATTGGTACATTTCTCACCATGGTTCGACTTATCTTAATGTTTGACCATACACTCACTGGTTTATATATATATAATACCTGGCCAATGCTTTCTGTTTAATTTCTGTACAATCTATAGGTATCTACCAGATTAGTTTCCCAGTCTTATGAAGACAATAGGTAGGTAGGTTACTAGCTGTGATGGATGGAAAGTGGAAACCCTTGAATGGATACTTGATAGTAGGTTGTTTACCCTTAAGATATTGATAATTATGGTTGTGTCTAGTGTATCTAAATTGTAATTGTGGATGCATTTTTTTGTCCCTTTTCAGATTACACCACAGTCCACAAGTTAAACATGCCGTCACATTGTGCTATGTCAACCTGTGGATCATGGGCTGGCAAGAAGCATAAGCGCAAGGAAATGGATCTCGCTTTCTTTCGCTTTCCTAAAGAGAAGATGATCTGGGCAGCATGGGTGCACAAGTGTGCCAGGGCAGACCTGTTTAATGGCGAAAATTATTATGTCTGCTCTGAGCACTTTGTGGAGGAAGATTATGATGCATCATATAATAAAGATAACTTTAGTTCCTGACACCAAACCGAAGCTCAGAATTGATGCAATCCCTTCTAAAAAAAATCTTCCAGCATCCATCTCAAGGTATTACACTTGTGACATCAGCATCAGTAAAATAGTTTGCATCTTCCTTCTTTTAAGTACTTGCTTGGGTGCTTGGTTAATTATTGCCTGCATATATAAGGTACCTTTACCATTGTTTGTTATGTTTATTTACACACTACTTTTTATTGACATTTGCATTAATTAATTTACAGTTAGTACTTGTAAGCTTTTCAATGTTTCCTGTGTACCATCTATCACTTAGCATCAAGGCAGCAGAATGCTAGGATCATAGATGTCAAATTTAGTTATATAATTGAAAGATTGAGCTGATTGTCTGGATGAGCTGATTGTCTGGTGCATATCTATGTGGTTCTGATGCATATCTTAACCCTCGCCCTAGGGGGGGGGGGGTGCTGCTGACTGCCCCCCCCCTGATATTTTTCTTTGAATAACTTTTTACACATGCGGCGCATCTTGCTCAAATTTGCAGTAGCTGAGTTTACAACAATTATACGTATGCTGTAAAAATTGAATTGAAATTGGTTAAGTAGATTGGGAGATAATCATGTTTTGATGACGTCATGTTGGTGGAAAAACTATAAATATTTGACAAATCGTAGAAAACAGAGTTTTGAAGCAAATTGCAAACGCAATTCACCAAACTAAAGATATAAAATGTAATTCTCTTTAAAATGGCAATCTCGGATTTCCGATTTTTTGGGTGTTTTGACCCCTAAAATACAAATTAAATGATTTTTGTCTTCAAATCACCACAAATCAAAATTTTCAAAGATGTTAGAAAAACCGGAATATATGTGAGAGAACTGAGTATGGACAATACACAAACCAAATTTCAAAGCAATATTTCTATTTTTGACTGAGTGATGGCTCCATAAGTGTAAGAAACTCATGACGTCATTTTTGTAATAACTTTTTGGACTTTTTTTTTACCAGATACGAACAAATTATTATCTTTTCTGTATTTCTGAGACAAAACTGGTCTAGGAACATGCATTGTATTTACATTTATAATTTTTAATTTCGAGGTTTTCCGACAGAGCAAAATCGCTGTTCTGGACGTGGTCATTCGAGATCATTCACTTGACCTGGAAGGCCACTCGTTGACCTGAAACCTAAAAAATGCATACCGTTAGATTCCAAACATGACGGGCAACATGTTGGTTCTTACCGCGTTGCTCTATGCTGCTTGGTTTGGAAGTTAACCGGGGGTCTTTTTAGGACCCCCGTAGGGCGAAGGTGAAAAACCTCCAGTAGGGCGAGGGTTAACGTGAATTTTGACATAGTATGTAATATGTATTGATTGTCTTGGAAGATATTGGTGTTTGCCAATTCAATAAATATTTTCTTGTGTGTCACACACAATACAAATTTGATGCAGTTTAATAGCCTATAATTGGAGGTGTCAAAAAAGGTGATATGTTTTGTCACACCATATTGAAATTAGTGCATATAGCTACATCCCTGCATTTATTTACCAATGTGTTGCATGTCTACAGGAAGACAGACAACTCAGTGGAGGCGTGCCGGACTCTGGTGTCAGTGGAGGCGTGCTGGACTCCGTCGACAGTGGAGGCGTGCCGGACTCTGGTGTCAGTGGAGGCGTGCCGGACTCTGGATGCAGTGGAGGCGTGCCGGACTCTGGAGGCAGTGGAGGCGTGCCGGACTGGTGGCAGTGGAGTCACACCGGTCTCTGGTGGCAGTGGAGTCGTGGCCGGACTCAGGTGGTAGTGGAGGTGTGCTGGACTCCGTCGGCAGTAGAGGCGTGCCGGACTCTGGTGGCAGTGGAGGCGTACCGGACTCTGGTGCCAGTGGAGGCGTGCTGGACTCCGTCGGCAGTGGAGGCGTGCCGGACTCTGGTGCCAGTGGAGGCGTGCTGGGCTCCGTCGGCAGTGGAGGCGTACCGGACTCTGGTGCCAGTGGAGGCGTGCTGGGCTCCGTCGGCAGTAGAGGCGTGCCGGACTCTGGTGGCAGTGGAGGCGTGCTGGACTCCGTCGGCAGTGGAGGCGTGCCGGACTCTGGAGGCAGTGGAGGCGTGCCGGACTGGTGGCAGTGGATGCGTGCCGGACTCTGGTGGCAGTGGAGGCGTGCCGGACTCGGGTGGCAGTGTCGCCTCCACCTGCGGCTCAGGTAGTTGAATGCCGCTCGCGCAGATGATCAAGGCACAGGAAAGAGCAGCGAACCAGGTTCGCCAGCACAGCTGGAGCTCCGAGTGATCTGGCGGAGCTCCAAGTCATTGCTGACCTGTCACCATCTGTCGCTAAACGGCCGCTGCGCGACCGCATACAGACTGCTGTCCTGGCGTCTTCTTCCGCCGCCCTGTCGCTGCCATGGCGTCGTCTTCCGCCGCCCCGCCGCTGTCCTTCCGTAGCCCGGCCGCCGCCGCTGGCGAGAGTGAGCGGACGTCTTCGCAAAGGAGGCCAGCGCCCTCCTCCAACAATACACGCCCATCGCCGTCGCCACCACCCAGAAGGCCGTCTCCCGATCCGCCACCTCCACCTGGCAGCGATCATGGCCTGGCGGGCGGTACAAGGATCATGAAACCCGCCAGCGGGGCCCGGTCGGCGACGGCGGCCGTCTCGCTACGGCTCGGACTCCGTCTCGCTCAGAGTCCGAGCCGGGCACTGGAGCGGCTCGGAGCAGTACCTCCACCGGATCGGCCGCCGACCAAGGCTCGGCTGAGGGCAGTGCAGCGCCGAGGGATGTCCCGTCGCCCTGTGCCGGCTATGCGGAGAAGATGCTGACACACCGCGGCACGTGCTGCAGCTGTGCCCCGCCCTGGTCAGAGCTCGCCTCCGGCACCTGGGCGTCATCCACCCGGACCCGACTACCCTGCGCGATGACGGTGTGGTGGCGGCCTTGGCCGCCGGATTCCGCGCCCAGCTGAGCTGCAATGTCTACACCCGGGATGCGAGCCGGAGGGAGTAACGAACGAACGAACGAGAGTTGTATTCTGGCATGTCGCTGTCCGCCGCCGAAGGATGTGGCGAGATTGGCACTCTCGCCTGTCTGGTCTGCCGCTGTTGGCATCGAGGTAGGGGGCGAGAACGACAATGCCGTGCCGTGTGTGCCACAGTATGTTGCTTTGTGCCGCTGTCGGGTGGGAGTGGGGGGCAAGAGCGGCACTCTGACCTGCCTCTGTCTACTGCTTTGTGTCACTGCGTGACTGTCTGCCTCTGTGTGTGACTGTCTGCCTCTGTGTGTGACTGTCTGCCTCTGTGTGTGACTGTCTGCCTCTGTGTGTGACTGTCTGCCTCTGTGTGTGACTGTCTGTCTCTGTGTGTGACTGTATGCCGCTGTGTGCCACTGAGGGCGGAGGCGAGAGCCGCACTCTGCCCTGCTGCTGTCTGCTGCTGACTTGACAAGCTCTGTTTACCGTACCTAAACACTGTCTGAGAAGTCTGAGAAGGATCCCAGCCTGTCATGGCACTCGGAGGGGTGTCACAACCCGTCGGGAAACTATGGGGCTGTTCCAGCGCCCTCACCTGCCCTCACTCGGAATAGGTTGAGGCGTGCCCTGTGGAGGTGCGGTGGAGCGGCGCGCGGGAACGAGCGGTAGAGACTCTTGTGGAATTATCAGCTTTTGGCCATCATTTGTTTGGGTTCGAAATCACGGTCACGGTCTCCGCTGTAATGCGAGCTGCACACTGGGCCATTCGGCGAGCGATATCACTGCGACATTCTGCGGTTTAGCACAGAAAAAGCTCGTCCGGACCAGCTTTATTCCGCGATATCGCGCGCCAAATGCCGCAGTGTGCGGCCGCCATTTACATATACATTATTTTATTCCTCGCAGTTTTGCGTTTTACCGTGCGTGCCAGACATTTGTTGAGGTACTTTTATCCACCGTGCGTTTAACATAGATCTAAATAACAATGGAATCCATGCAAAAGCTGTCCACAATGCTCTTCGCGAATGGCGCCGAAAAATGTTTACAAAAGTTTGTCACTGGTGCGCCATAGCTGCCGTAATCCGACTGCCCGATCCCATCCGCTCGCCGAGCGGTTGAGATTTTGCTCATCCGGTTGAGGTTGGTGGAGGCTCAACCGATTTTAGTTGAGGCGCGGGAACGGCCGGTGGAGAAAATAAGGCCTCCACCTAATCCGGATGAGGGCGCTGGAACAGCCCCTATGTGAAACGTGCTGGCCACCTTGAGCAATGTTGCAAAATACATATTCGCTCTTGTGGCGGAATATGGACAGCTGATTAAATGAACCGTAGCTTGACGATTCGTAAAAAAATGTATCGCAGATATCGAATGACTACAGTTTGTTGAAGTACGGATGTACCACACCACACCAAATTACATCCCACGAACTAGATTTGGCTCTACAAGCGGGACGCGGCGAAAAGACGCCCAGTGACGTCACACAGCGGTCGGTGCAGAATGTAAACAAATCGCCTGGTGTTGCTACCTTCTTATAGGGCCTTGCCCCGTAGTAGTAGTCAAGCGTAGTAGTAGTCCATGGCCATCGGGGGGGGTGTCATGCCTATCTCCGTAACGTGTCCACCCTGTCCCATGACGTCACAGTCACGGTTTCCACCAATGGGGCGGCCGAATCGGGACCGCCATGGTTGTGTACAGGGGCGGGGCTTGACCTTATATGGGCATGGGCCTCCCACTTTTTGCATGCCTCGCTTTGACATCGCCTAGCGGCTCACCCTTGCAATTTAGGAGAAAATAGTCGAAAAGCGAGCTGTAGAGAACATTTCAATCTATCATTTAGTACTCAATTCATTCCGCTGGCACCTAAGGTATTCAACTAGTAGGACGCGAAAGTAGGCCGATTTAACACTATTTGAATAGGGAGCGTGTGACGTCACGTGCCCGTGACGTCACGCCATTCGCTGCCTACCCCGGGCGGGTCTACCTAGTATATAGGGCCT
Organism: Chirona hameri; assembly: GCA_036785665.1. Taxonomy (NCBI): domain Eukaryota; kingdom Metazoa; phylum Arthropoda; class Thecostraca; order Balanomorpha; family Balanidae; genus Chirona; species Chirona hameri. The sequence goes on along the minus strand of JAXIVJ010003239.1, from coordinate 16,650 downwards.
TGCATGCATAGAGATCTTATATACATAGAGGCCCTACACTTCAATTCGCGGCGTTTCATTGGAGGAATTCAAACAATAAATATGCGTCTAAATACTGTGCGGCATTGTCAGCGACCTCTTTCACAAAGACGACTTTTCTATGTTTTGTATTTATTTTCTGAGAGATTGGCCATTGTTTTTCTAAAGAGAGGTCCCCAGAGAAACAATGCACACGATTTAACATTTTTATGTTCGTTGTAGACAATCATTTGGCGTTGATTTGGCGCATTGCCTGTTCGCAATACCCAAGTTTGCCGTGGATATTAAAGGAAATAGTTCACCTTCAACATGGGTTTTGAACTGAAATAGCAGTTTTGTAGCCCGTGTTGAGAAATCCTTATCTGGAACTTTTCTTGGCTGAAAAGACTCTCCAGCCGAAGATATTTGACTTTTTGGCGAAGGAATACGGCGCATATATGATGTACCGTACCGTCTGAAAGTGCCAGCACTGCCATGGAGCATGCGCAGACCAATAACGCACACCATACAATCAATAATTTACAACCTTCTGTCCTGAATTGGCGCGATGAAGGACCATTTTTAAACAGAGAAAAGAAACTGTATTAAAACATATAATAAAATCGTGTTCTGAAAAAAAATTCCGAAGGTGAACTATTTCCTTTAACAAACATAAAACAGAGTACGTGTTTTGTTTATAAGATGTTAGGCTTTTATGTATATGAGCAATACCAGGCGGGATAAGTGATATATTTGATATGACATGAAGCCGACTCATACGTTGTAGATGCTTTCTCAATTTTTACCTTTTGTGTATTTACTTTTGTGTGTGTGTTGCTCGAAGATGCCAAACACTGGCTGTATTGAACGATGTCACAAGACGCCACCCAACGTGAGCTTGCATCGGTTCCCGACGGATATCGCCGTGTGCAAGAAGTGGAAGGAAGCGCTGGGAAGACCAGCGGTTTGGTTTCCTACCGAAAGCGACAGGGTGTGCTCCTCCCATTTTGACACAGGAGTGACCAAGAGGTACGGCAGCCGTGTCCGCCTGCTAGAAGGTGCTGTGCCAAGAAAGTCAGTTGTCAATGCTGATAACACAACAGACGTAACATCCGATCACACGTATGCCCTGCCAGACACCAAAGTGTTGAATAGACGCATCGACGTTCTTGTAGATAAAGTTAAAGAGCACCAAAACAAGCACGATAGCGCCAACAAGCGCGAAACGCGATTGCGCCATTCAATGGCATCAGTGCTCGGGAAGCTGAAGGAACAGCGTATCTTAAACCAAGACGCACATATAAAACTAGAGGCTTATTCTGACATTCCAGTCGACCTTTTCAACCGCCCGATGAAGGAGTACACCGAGGAGCAGAAGGACTTTGCATTGACCTTGCACATGCAGAGCGGAAAGGCCTACGAGTACGTCAGAAATGCTGGTATTTGCCAGCATGCTGGTATTATGCCCGTCCTCCCCGGTGGCGAAGCCCACGGAGGCGAAGCTTTGGGTATTTTTCTGTCGTTCTGTGCTACGACAGAAAAATACCCAAAGCTTTGCGGTACAGCATCCATCAGGCGCCCGCCTTAAGTGACATCTGCCGGCTGGAATATAAAATACTAGGTTGTGATGCAGGTATGGACCCGGACAAAACTAAGCAAAATAGACCATTTATCAAACACCATCTTTGCATGTGTTTGTGATTATGAAGGGCATGCATGTATGATGTAAATTGGAAGGAAAAGAAAACTTAACTTCCACTCCCTCAGCTCCGGAGAGCGTTGTAAATTGTAAGCTTATAGGCATCCCTACCAATGGAAAACATGAAACAAATTTATCACGAGCACCAAATCTTCCCAAAAAAGGAGCTTAAAAACCTCCAATGAAACGCCGCGAAACTAAGTGCTTTAACATGGGAAGGGCCTCTCTATGTATATAAGATCTCTATGCTTGCATGGCCATAGAGACGGATGAACTCAGGCCCGGGGGGGGGGGGGCGCAAGTTGTTTGGAAGCAGTGACATCACCATGGCAGTCGAATCCCGATGCAAAGAAGCTTCTTTTTTCTTTTTTTAATAAATTTAGTCCGAATGATTTTGAATGGATGGATTTCCGAGGTCAGGCCCCACGCTAAGCATAGCTTGTTGCGCAGGCCCTGACCCCACCATCCGATCAAGCAATTCCTAGCGTCCGGCAGAATTTAGAAGCGAACGTTTTACGTGCCCGACATTCTTGGACACGGTCCGCCCCGCCCTCTGACGTCACCTGACCTTGAGTGCGACCGCTGCCACCGGCCACAGGCCATCCCAGTCAGGGGCAAATAGCGAGCGCCGAAGCGACTCGAACCCGGGCTGCCACTACCGGGTGAGGTCAGAAACCCAGCGCTCTCCCAACTGAGCTACAGGGGCGGACAAGCGGACAAAGCTCGGTAGTTACCCCCCTTTTAATTTGTTATCTAAGAGAGATGGATACAAATTTGTATGCTCAATGGGAAGCTCGTTTCTTCAAGATTCCTGGAATCGCCTCCGATTTTATCTGAGACACTCCAATCGTTCACAATTCTTGGTCGAGTGGAGGCATGTTCCGCCCACACGGCGCGCCGGAGCGGGGGTCCGCTGTCAGGGGCTGTACACCGCCGCCGCCCCGCCGGCCGCAAGTTGGTGAGAACCGCTGTGACGCCTTGCCAGAGACTATACCGCCCAGCCCACACCAGTAACGGTTGGCAGCACTCGGGCGTTTGGGCGTTAAAAACCTACTACACCATAGGGTTCCCATGTTAATTCGATGATTTTCAGACGAGGCTGGCTCGTAACCAATGTTACATATTTTAAATATAACTTCTGGAAAATATAGCTACAAGCCTTAGCTACAACGTTTTTATTTATCATTTTTCGATATACCGGGTTTAAAGGAATGAAATGGGCTTGGGGGTTACAAAATGTCGGAACGACCGCTGATCGCTTCCAAATGCTACTACATGTACTGTAAATACACTACCTTGACTACTACTTCGTATATTGCTGGCGTTTAATTCAATAAATAAAGATGTAATCTATGAAAATAGAAGTTATTGATAGCAAACAATACCTTTAATTTATAATAGACAAAACTATTACGAAAAAAATTATATCTTGTCTAATTCATTTGGGCGTTACATTCCTTACTGTTCTACCCGTTGTTCTATTGCCCTGGTACCGCCGCGGGGCCGGCCGGCCGCCGCCGCTGGCTGGCCGGCCCGGCGGCGGCCAGGTGATTCATAATAGCGGGCCTGAATGCAAACTCAGTTACAGCTGTGATGTATACATCTGTGATGTATCGTTAAAATAGTCTTTATAGACATTTTTCCAATAAAATTGATGTACCAATGAACTTTAAATATAATTTGTATTCGAATACACAAAATTATATTAAATATATTTCGTTTTCTTTACAGATATATTCCGATGTGATTACCTTATAGTTGAAATTCTAGAAGAAAATGAGAACTATTCCAAAATGTATACTAGAAATAGTTGATGTGGTAACTAGAGGATTATTATCAGTCGTTTGTGTCTGTCTATCTATATTCATATCAGTCTGATTGTGATTGTTTGTTTTCGGAGGCCAACATTGTGTTCTAAACAAAAGGCCTGTTCACGGGGTCTGCGGCTGCCGCGGCTCCCGCGGCCAAAAGGGCGGGGCTTAATCGTCAGCCAATCACGAAAGAGCAGATCCGGGAGGAAGAGACTCCACTCTCTGCGGCTCCTGCGGTTGCTCGGGAGCACCCGCAAAAGAACTTCGACATAAATGGCGCGCGTCCGACAAAGGTTGCGCACTGTTTTGTTGATATCGCAGCTCACTGGTGGTTGCAATTGCGCCGCGGAGCGGCGCGCAATTTTTGATTTTATTCCCTGGATAACTGTAATCTGTATTCTTACTGTTGAAGGTGCTTGAGGTGTGTTCTGTTTGAGGTGCTTGAAATTTGAGGGCAGTGTCATGTGCTCAAAGTTAGGGGGGGGGACAAAAGACACTCTGTCCCCCCAAACTGTGAAGTTGGGGGGGGGGGGGGAAATGTCCCCCTCCCCCCCCCCCCCCCCCCCCGGTGACGGAGCCCATGAATAATGTGACTTTTCAAGACGAGTGTCGGCATTATTTTCAATTGGAAATCCAATGGAAATTGACAAAGTTATGGTCAATTATATTATGTCCGTGAAGTTAGCCAACAGCCAACAAATTGGAAATTTGCAACGGCCGAATTTTTCGCCTAAAATACGCATGTAGGTCAAGTCGCATACGAGTATTACGAATCTGATGTTATTTTGAATGCCAAGGTCATAGGTCAAGGTCAAATGCGTAAAGAAGGTTGTGTACCCTTATGTACCTTTTTACGGACAAACGGTACACCGCACGACCTCCCAATAGCAACCATTCGAAAGAGCGGCACAAAATGAAGGTGGCGTTTTCCTCGGAATTTCGATTTCGGTCACTCAAGGTCATCCATCAAGGTCAAACTATCAAAATCAATCCAAATCGACCTTATGTACCCTTTTACGGACAAACGGTGCCTTGCACGTTTTTTTAATGGCACCATTCGAAAGACCGCCTCAAAATGAAGGTCGTCTCAAAATCAACTCAATCCAAATCGACCTTATGTACCTTTTTACGGATAAACGGTGCACCGTAGGGCCTTGCAATGGACCATTCGAAATACCGGTTCAACATGAAGGTGGGATTTTCCTCGGAATTTCGATTTAGGCTACCCAAGGTCACCCATCAAGGTCAAACTATCCAAATCAATCAAAATCGACCTTATGCACCTTTTTACGGACAAACGGTGCTTTGCACGGTTTTTTAAATAGCACCATTCGAAAGAGCGCCTCAAAATGAAGGTGGGGGTTTCCTTAGAATTTCGATTTAAGTCACCCAAAGTCACCCATCTAGGTCAAACTATCAAAATCAATCAAAATCGACCTTATGTACCCTTTTACGGACAAACGGTGCCTCGCACGTTTTTTTAATGGCACCATTCGAAAGACCGCCTCAAAATGAAGGTGGGGGTTTCCTCTGAATTTCGATTTAGGTCACCCAAGGTCACCCATCAAGGTCAAACTATCACAATCAATCAAAGTCGACCTCATGTACCTTTTTTACGGATAAACGGTACACCGTACGTCCTCGCAATGACCACCATTCGAAAGAGCCGCTCAAAATGAAGGTGGGGTTTTCCTCCGAATTTCGATTTAGGTCACCCAAGGTCACCGATCAAGGTCAAACTGTCAAAATCAATCCAAATCGACCTTATGTACCTTTTTACGGAAAAACCGTGCCTTGCACGTTTTTTTTAATGGCACCATTCGAAAGTGCGGCTCAAAATCAAGGTGAGGTTTTCCTCCGAATTTCGATTTATGTCACCCAAGGTCACCCATCAAGGTCAAACTATCAAAATCAACCAAAATCGACCTTATGTACCTTTTTACGGACAAACAGTGCTTCGCACGTTTTTTTAATGGCACCATTCGAAAGAGCGCCTCAAAATGAAGGTGGGTTTTCCTCGGAATTTCAATTTAGATCACCCAAGGTCATCCATCAAGGTCAAACTATCAAAATCAATCAAAATCGACCTTATGTGCCTTTTTACGGATAAACGGTACACCATAGGGCCTCGCAATGGCTACCATTCAAAATACCGGTTCAACATGAAGGTGGGGTTTTCCTCGGAATTTCGATTTAGACCACCCAAGGTCACCCATCAAGGTCAAACTATCAAAAACAATCAAAATCGACCTTATGTACCTTTGTACGGACAAACGGTGCTTAGCACGTTTTTTTTAAATGGCACCATTCGAAAGAGCACCTCAAAATTTAGGTGGGGTTTTCCTTTAAATTTGTATTTATGTCACCCAAGGTCACCCATCAAGGTTAAACTATCAAAATCAACCAAAATCGACAGTATGTACCCTTTTACGGACAAACGGTGTTTTGCACGTTTTTGTCTAAAATGGCACCATTCGAAAGAGCGCCTTAAAATGAAGGTGTTTTTTTTTCTGAATTTCGATTAAGGTCACCCAAGGTCACCCATCAAGGTCAAACTATCAAAATCAATCAAAATCGACCTTATGTACCTTTTTACGGATAAACGGTACACCGTACGGCCTCGCAATGACCACCATTCGAAAGAGACGCTCAAAATGAAGGTGGGGGTTTCCCTCCGAATTTCGATTTAGGTCACACACGGTCTCCCATCAAGGTCAAACCATCAAAATCTACCAAAAACGACCTTATGTACCTTTTTACGGACAAACGGTGCTTTGCACGTTTTTTTTTAAATGCCACCATTCGAAAGGGCGGCTCAAAATCAAGGTGAGGTTTTCCTCCGAATTTCGATTTCGGTCACCCAAGGTCACCCATCAAGGTCAAACTATCAAAATCAATCAAAATCGACCTTAGGTACCTTTTTACGGACAAACGTGCTTTGCACGTTTTTTAATGACACTATTCGAAAGAGCACCTCAAAATGAAGGTGAGGGTTTCCTCGGAATTTCGATTTAGGTCACCCAAGGTCACCCATCAAGGTTAAACTATCAAAATCAATCAAAATCGACCTTATGTAGCTTTGTACGGATACACGGTACACCGTAGGGCCTCGCAATGGCTACCATTCGAAAGAGCGGCTCAAAATGAAGGTGGTGCTTTCCTCCGAATTTCGATTAAGGTCACCCAAGGTCACCCATCAAGGTCAAACTGTCAAAGTCTATCAAAATCGACCTTATGTACCTTTTTACGGACAAACGGCGCTTTGCACGTTTTTTTTAATGGCACCATTCGAAAGAGCGGCTTAAAATGAAGGTGGTTTTCCTCGGAATTTCGTTTGATGTCACCCCAAGGTCACCCATCAATGTCCAACTATTAAAATCAATCAAAATCGACCTTGTGTACATTTTTACGGACAAACGATACACCGCACGGCCTCGCAATGGCCACCATTCGAAAGAGCGGCTCAAAATGAAGGTGGGGTTTTCCTCGGAATTTCGATTTAGGTCATCCAAGGTCACCCATCAAGGTCAATCTATCAAAATTCATCAAAATATGGCTGCTGGCTAATTTCACGGCTAACAACCGTGAGGCTAGCCAACAAGTATTAAATATTAGTACAAGCATACAAGTATTACTTTTATGTCTTTATGTCTTTATGTCTAAGTAGGAAAAAATGGCATAATCTTCCTACTGTTTCTTAAGTAGGAAGATTATTATGCCATTTTTTCAAACAACTGCCTGGTATTTACTTTGTAAAATAAACCAATAATATGTGGTCGAACAATACAGGTTGCATTCTTCGTAGACACGAAACATCAGCTGACTGCGTGGCGCGCAATGTTTGCGATTTGCGCGCTAATGTTTGCGATGTTTGCCTAAAATACGCATGTAGGTCAAGTCGCATACGAGGAGGAGGAGGATCACGAATCTGATGTTATTTTGACTGTCAAGGTCATAGGTCAAGGTCAAATGAGTAAAGAAGGTTGTGTACCCTTATGTACCTTTTTACGGACAAACGGTACACCGCACGGCCTCGCAATGGCCACCATTCGAAAGAGTGGTACAAAATGAAGGTGGGGGTTTCCTCTGAATTTGGATTTAGGTAACCCAAGGTCACCCAGCAAGGTCAAACTATCAAAATCAACCAAAATCGACCTTATGTACCTTTTTACGGACAAACGGTGCTTTGCACGTTTTTTTTTAAAATGGCAATGGCACATATAAAAAGGTACTGTTAGCGAGAAAACGCGCCTTTGCCGCCCCGCCGCTGTATGCTCTCCCAGTTGCCGTTTTATATTTATGAGCTGTTGCAGAGTTTTTTTTTGCGAGAAAACACTTTTCACACCCCTCCCGCGGCACGTACCACGCGCAGTGGTAGTCACCCACATGAGTGAGCACCGGTCTCGAACAGGGTAGGTTGGATGGGGCTGCTAAGCAAAGCAGTCCGTTTGTCAATCGGACGTGTGGTTGCAGAGATATATCAAAAGCGTCGCCACGGGTCGGGCCGGGTCGCTCATATTCAGATTTTGCCATAGACCACGGAAAGACCAGCGAGCGCTTCGCGCTCGCTCGTAAAAACATGAATAAAACAGCAAGAATGGCTATGGCTCGACTTTGGGGCCGTAGGAGATTTGTGACCAATACCTTATAACACAGATAGACTTTTCAAGGTCAAGTTTCGGCGAATTCGGACGCTTCGGCTTTGGGCGGGCGCCAATTTCACGGCCAAACTAGATGAGAGCGGCCATCATGAATATAGTACTGAGCACAGCTGGGACCACCGTTTTGGAGTCAGAAAAAAATGCCGATAACCTGCTTTAGGTGGTGCAGGAGCAAGTTTGAGCTTGAACATACACGATTGTTGATTCCCACCATTCATTTAACCCTCGCCCTACGGGAGGGGGCTGACAGGCCCCCCCCCCCCTCAGGTTTTTCTTGAATAACTTTTGACACATAAAGTGCATCTTGCTGAGATTTTTGGTAGCTGAGTTTACAACAATTATACGTAGGCTGTAAAAATGTAATTGAAATTGGTTAAGCAGTTTAGGAGATAATAATGTTTTGATGGCGTCATGTTGGTAAAAAAAATGAAAAATATTTGAGAAATCGTAGAAAACAGAGTTTTAAAGCAAATTGCAAACGCAATTTACCAAAGATACAAAATGGCATTTTCTTTACAATGGCAATCTCGGATTTTCACAATTTTGCTTTTTTACCCCAATTGTTTTTTTGTTTTTTAATCCCCACAAAATCAAAATTTTCAAAGATATTAGAAAAAACAGAATATATTTGAGAGAACTGAGTATGGACAACACCCATACCAAATTTAAAAGCAATATATTCATTTTTAACTGAGTGATGGCTTCCTAAGTGTAAGAAACTGATGACGTCATTTTTTAATGACTTTTTTGACATTTTTAGACAAGATACGAACAAATAATTACCTTTTTTATATTTTTGAGCCTAAACCGGTCTAGGAACATGCCTTTTGTTTTACATTTATCAAATTCTAATTTTTAGGTTTTCTGAAGAGCAAAATCGCCTTTTCTGGACGTGTTAAATCCGAGGTCATTCACTTGACCTGGAAGGTCACCCGTTGACCTGAAACCTAAAACTCGCATACTGTTAGATTCCTCTCATTACAGGCAACATGCTGGTTCTTACCGCTTTTCTCTAAGTTGCTTGGTTTGGAAGTTAACAGGGGGGCCTGTCAGCCCCCCCTCCCCCCGTAGGGCGAAGGTGAAAAAGGCTCCCGTAGGGCGAGGGTTAAGTTGCTTTTTAGAAATCCTCCGGAGGTGGCAATATCCCTTTTAAACACAAATCCTTGCGCAAATCCTCAAAATAACGCCTAAAGATGAAATTGTACATCTCTGGCCGCATGTGCTCCTTGCCTTTCCTGATGCGCTGTTCAGTAGATGAGGGTCGCAGCTTGTCTAATCCATCTGAACTGTTAATCGCGCATAGCACGATTCATGCTATCCCAGTGCAGCCCTTCCACAGACCCTTTCATCATATGATAATCACACTTGCCAACGCGGGATGTCATATTCCTTACAGTTGATACATAATATACATTATACACGTGCCTTTGGCCTCTCTTCCGTTCCGGTATCACACACAATACAGATACTGATTCACGTCTGTCGATGACAATAGCGCAACTCTACGCCAGTCTGTAGTTTTACATTATACATTATATTAATTATATATTATACATTATACACTATATTAGGTTCGCATCTCGAATGGAGTGGTTCTTTTCCGGTTCTATCGATATCTATCTGCCTTTTTGCAGTAGCTTTTTGTAAATGTCTGAAAACTCTTTGCCAAAAGAGTATAAGCTCATCCGCAACGCATTGTATTCCTTTTCCAGCAGGAGCATGTTCAGCATGTGCACGTGAGTCCACACCTCAGCGCGCAGTTCGGGAGGGAACATCTTGTCAACCGGCACTGCCGTTTGTGGATCCTGGTGCTGTTGCTCGTCTAGCTGACGATTCAGGCACTCCATCCGGCGCCGGTCCGGCTGGATGTCGAGGAAATTCAGCACCCTCGTCACCTCGTTAATGTTGCGCTGCTCCACGACCTCCTCGTAGTTTACCAAGCAGGTCCTGTTGGTGGATCGGATCCACCGGACGTTGAAGTTGTACCACTCCTGGGCGTAGTGGGTCACGAACTCCTCCCACTCGGCGCCCTGGTACAGCTCGGGCGTGCCCTCACCCAGCGCAGACCCTGTCTTGAGGAGCTTCCTGAAGGAAATGAGTACCTTGAAGGGGTCGCGAATGAGCAGCACGGCTTTACGCGGGATGCCCTCAGGGAACGATGACAGAACCCCTGTTAAACCGTCCGCCTCTCTTTGGCTGAACGGCTCCGGCCACATGTGCGTTCTGGAAATGATTGTAATGCCCTGGTCTCCGGGAATTTCCTGTCCTTTAAACCCAAGGTCAATGAATTCATTGATGCCTGGCTTTGAAGCAGACGAGATGTCATCATCTGTCAACTTGGAGCCACGATACGATGCATTGCTGTATTGCCTGTGCGTAGGTCCTGCGCCAGAGGTGAACAGACCTGACAACATCTCCACCATCATACGCAGACGGGTGTTGCCAGATCTCGGAAACGATGCCAGGTAGACGAGCGGCAGGCTGTGGTCGCCGGCGAAGCGGGTGACGAGCGGGCGGCACTCGGGGTCACTGAACCACGCCTGCTCGGGCCGCCGCTCGTCCCACAGCTCACTGATGGGTCTCCCTAGGCGACATCCGTCCGTGTAACCACAGGGAGACTCTGTCGTGGTGACGTCGAGCTGCTCCGCGCTGCTGGGACTCTGGCCCGCAGCGAGATGGAACAGGTCGTGTGTCATCACAAACAGCATCGCGCCGCCGGCAGCCAGCGCCAGTAGTTGCCGCAGCCTGGGCCTCCCAAGCCAGGGGTGGACGCCAGATCGATGCATGGTTCTCGTTTAGCTCCCTGTCCGCCCTTTCACCGGAACCTGGCGAACAGACAGCAGACAACGCCGGTCAGAGCGGACAGTAATGACCCAGGTCAGATGCGGGCAGACTTATAATGGGCAGGCTGGACTGGAATGGCAGATGGGCAGACTGGACCATCTTCTGAAGCAGGAGAGGGTTTAGCGTTACGGACCAGGCGCGGAGATACTAGTAGCGCCTCTGTCGGCAGGAATTGGTACTAAGAGTAGCAACCGTTAGGGAAAACAATGTATTTTCCACAAAAAGTAGGGAACTTTTTAAAGATGCCCCGATGCATTCTTCTATAATATTTATTTGTATATTAGTTCATGCAATGTCTGAGAGAAACGCGCTACACTCACTTTGGAAACCCAGTTTTCCTTGCTGAATGACCGCCAGGGGTATCGCTCATTAGGGTAAATGATATCCAAGCGTGAAAAATCGACATGGAAAACCCAAGATGTCCCGATACATTAAATTAAAAAAATAGCTTTCCGAAAACAAATCTGCTGAAATAATTCAGGAGAATTCACGTTGGAAACGCATTTTTAACCCTCGCCCTACGGGAGCCTTTTTCACCTTCGACCTACGGGGGGCCTGACAGGCCCCCTGTTAACTTCCAAACCAAGCAACTTAGAGCAATGCGATGAGTACCAGCATGTTGCCTGTCATGAGAGGAATCTAACAGTATGCGATTTTTAGGTTTCAGGTCAACGGATGACATTCCAGGGCAAGTGAATGACCTCGGATTTACCACGTCCAGAACAGCGATTTTGCTCTTCAGAAAACCTCAAAATTAGAAATTGATAAATGTAAATAAACAGGCATGTTCCTAGACCAGTTTTGGCTCAGAAATAGAAGAAAAAAATGTAATTATTTGTTCGTATCTTGTCTAAAAATGTCAAAAAAAGCTATTTTAAAAAATGACGTCATCAGTTTCTTACACTTAGGAAGTCATCACTCAGTAAAAAATAAAGATACTACTTTGAAATTTGGTATGGGTATTGTCCATACTTATTTCTCTCACATTTATTCCGTTTTTTAATATCTTCGAAAATTTTGATTTTGTGGGGATTTTTCCACAAAAAAAATCTTCTTTTTTTAATTTCAGGGGCCAAATTTTTTTCTTCTTCAAAATCTGAGATTGCCATTTTAAAGAGAATGTTATTTTGTATCTTTGGTGAATTTTCGTTTGCAATTTGCTTTAAAACTCTATTTTCTACGATTTGTCAAAAAAAAATACCAACATGACGTCATCAAAACGTCATTATTTCCCGAATTTCTCAACCAATTTCAAAACAAATTACAGCCTACGTATAATTGCTGTAAACTCAGATACCAAAAATTTCAGCAAGATGCACTGCATGTGTAAAAAGTTATTCAAGAAAAACCTCAGAAAAAAACTCAGAAAAACCTGCAATATGCCTGTCAGCCCCCCCCCCCCCCCCGTAGGGCGAGGGTTAACTACCAACCCCCACTGCATTGCATCAGTGGCTAAAGACAATTTAAATTAATTAATTAAATTCACATATACAAACGTGAATACCCCGGTATTTTAAACTGGAGCAGATAATTGTCTTTCCAAAAATGTCTTTGTTCAAATAATTTGGACAATATTCACTTAGGAATGTTTCACTGGATTAGATTTTAAAAAAATAGTGATATACATCAAGGATATAAATGCCCGCACATACATTGTATTATTACAGTGACGGATCCAGGGGGAGGGTCACGGGGGTCATGACCCCCCCCCCCCCCCCCCTCCCCTTGGGCCACCAGGGGCACAACCGGCTTATCAGGTGCAGCACCGGCGGTCCGGCATACCAGGGGCACCAGCAGGGGCGCAGTCAGGGGGAGGGCGCAGGGAGCACGTGTCAGGGACCGGGAGCACGGTCCCTCGGCCCAACGGAAGCGACCTCGGCTTACCAGACTTACCCCTATTCCTTGCGGGGGTCAGATTATGCCCCCCCCCCCCTGCCGGTGTTTTTTTTGCATGCTGCTCCTAAACTAATTGATTTTTGTTGTTGAGTTTTCCCAAAATTGAATTGCGCATGTTGTGTCAAAATTTTGAGTTAACAAAATCGGCGCATCAGAGGCGGTGCCAGGCTCCTGCTTTAGGGAGGGGTTACGAATGCGGTTGTGCGGCGCATACTTCCATCGTAGTTTGCGGGGCAATAAATGCGTCAGAAACATTTTGATTGCAATATGTATTATAAATACCGGGATTGTACTATTGGTTCCAAAATAAGCGTCCCGCTGGGTTGGCCGGCACAGCAGTTAATTTGTAGTGAATACCGGCCGTTTTGGACCGCCTGAAAGGTTAGGCTGTACGGTGCACAACAATGCTGCGCGGAACAGCCTATACTGGCAGAGTGTAGCGTCAGTGTAGCCAAGCTGTATAGGCTGTCCCGCCGAGCACTAGTGTGTCGGACAGCCTACCTCCCAGACCGACCGGGAATGGCGAGAATGCAGATATTCACTACAGACTGTCGTCTAACCCAGCGGGACGCTTATTTTGGGACCAATAGTACATATATTTTGGCAGAGGCGCACTCAGGTACAAAAAAATGGGAGGCGATACCCTCCCTCAAATTAGGTCCAACTTCAAATTAGTAAGATGATAAAAAGCGTTACGCGCATGGTGCCCCACGTTGTTTACCTGGATCCGCCTATACGCAATATATTACAATTAGCAAACTACATCAAATAATGTCCACATGTGACGTTCATACCGCCCCAAACAATCACGAACAGCACATATTTGTTCACAGAAAATCCCCTCATTTTACATCCCCTGAATACGCCTATGAATTTGTATTTTAGTACTTGTCTTTTGATATGTTGAAGACCTACCAAAAGACATTTCAAGATCAAAAACGTTTGTTGCATGACAATCCACAAGGACCACCATGACAAATAAAAAGCATCCAAAATTTTCGTATTGTTGGCCCCCTGGTCCCTCATTTTTGAACCAAAAAGAAATTTGGGGGTTCAAAAAATATTTTGATGACGAATCTAATGGTTTTTGTCCCATCGAAATCGACTGAGCGGTCCTCGATATCTCTGAGGGGGGGGGGGCAGAATCTGCCCCTCCACCCTCCGCACGTTAAGGTAATTCTAGCCTCCCGCAAGGAATAGGGTTAAGAGAGTCCTTGTTCGGACTGAGGGCCCTCAGTCGGCCCGAGGGAGCCCTCGGTCGACCCAGGGGTGCCCTCCGTCGGCTTGATGAGGGGGGGGGGGCTTGCTAGGCTTAATAGGGCCCTTGCCAGGCTTAAGAGGAGCCCGGTCGTCCTGAGGGCCCCTGTCGGCCCAAGGGGGCTCTCGGCCGGTTCAAGAGGGCCCTAGGTCGTCCTGAGGGGGTCCTAGGTTGGTCGGCCTGAGGGGCCCTCTGTCGGCCTGCGGGGCCCTTTCTAGGCTTAAGAGGGTCTCCGGTCCACCTGAGGGGCCCCGTTCGGCCTGAGGGACCTAGTTCGGCCTTAAGTGGCCCTCGGTCGGACTAAGAAGGTCCTAGATCATTCCGATTGGACACTCGGTTGGTCGGCCTGAGGGGCCCTAGGTCGGCCTAAGGGACCCTAGGTCGGCCTGTGGGGGCTCGGTCGGCCAAGGCGGCCCTCGGTCGGTCTGTGTGTGCTCCGTCGACTAAAGGGGCCCTTATTGCACCTAAGGGGCCCTTGGTTGGCCTGGGGCCCTCAGTCGGCCTGAGAGAGCCCTTGATAGACTTAAGAGGGCCCCGGTCGACCTAAGGGGCCCATGCCGGCCTCAGGGGCCCTCGGCCGGCCTAAGAGGGCCCTAGGTCGTCCCCAAGGGCCATGGGTTGGTCGGTATGAGGGTCCCTTGGTCGGCCTATGGGGACCCGTTCGGCCTAAAGGAGCCCTCTGTCGGTCTGAGGGGCCCTTGGTCGGATTGAGGCGCTATCGGACAGCCTGTGGGGGCCCGAAGGGCCCCACCTGGTCATGGTAATCACTGATAGACACTGGGGGTGCCTTCGTGATCTTGGGACCCTGTCCGTCTAGGGGAAAATGACTACTTCCCCAGCCTGGTTTTGACTCCCAGCCTGGTTCTGGAGTGTCTGATCGCCACTGGCGATCCTGTCTAGCGCCTGCATAATCTGTACTGACCCCTAATCGCCACTGGGGCACCTGCCTGTCCCTAGGGCTTATACTGGCCTTCTAGTTCATATTTTGTCGTTCTTGACTCAAGTACAATTTGTAATCCTTGGCTCCTACCAGGTCAGCTGAGGTCATACGAGTTCAGGAGCACTAATAACTTCTGAAATAATAAAGGTAGAGACATGCGACTGACACCTCACACCATTGTGTCTGTCAAGGCGCGTGCCCCAATATCCACAAGGACCTACCTTTGTCACCACTCACCACATGCACCCTGACCTGAGGTCAGGTTTTGGATTTGACCTAACTCGGTCACGCCGGGTATGGTTGAACGGGCCTTGGTGAGACAAACAAGGTGACGTTAAAATAATTGTCCTATCATTATTAGGTTTGCAAAGTTATTAACTAAATACTTGTTGACAATATACAGTCAGTGTGACCTTTGCTGACCTCTAGGGCCTAAACAATCGACCTGATCCAAAAGACAAGCGAGGAAACGTTATCCATTGGCTTTTGTCATGACCTTTTGATTTGGTTTCGTTTGTTCCTAGCTAGTATAGTTATCGAGATGCTTCGGGATCTGTTGGGCAGACTCTAAAATTTGCAATATTTGACGTTTGATCACCTCTGGTGACCTCAATTTTGACCTGAGCCAAGAATGACCGGAATGGTTTCGTAGTAAATTTTGATGGTGAACTTTATTTTGTTTAAGTTGCTTAATTATTATTTTAAAATCAGGAACTGTGTCATTTTGTTTGGACGATTTCGGGCGGTTTTGGGAATTGGGCATGACCTCTTTGCCCCTCCCCCCTCTCTTGCTGCATCCGCCGGTGGACATAAACTAATATAAGCTACTTGAAAAGCCCGTGAGCGCTCGAAACTTTCCGACTGTTTCGATACGTAGCTATTTTCTAAAGTTGTTTTTGCAAAGTTACGATGAATCATTCCGCGTAAAGCGCCTCCACACTCCACAATCTACCTACACATCCGTGAATTACCTCAAATTTATGTGTGTGCGTTGTAATATGTCACAAACGTGAGCAATCAGGGCAACGTGTAATGGCGTGTGCCCGGCGTTTCGCGTTGCCCCTTCTTGATTGTGTTGCTGCTGGGACCTTCAAGATACCTTGTGCGTGCAACTAAAATTGTTAACCACGCACCAACGGGGTCCGCGCCAACTTCGAACCGACGGGGGCGGCGGATATCCGCCCCTCTAAGATCTAAAAAAACATGCAACATAGTGACAAGCAGAAACAAGTTAAATAGCTCGAAACAAGGTCTAACGAACGTACACGAACGTACTTAGGTCATTTGTTAGGTCAAGTCAATATTGAGGTCACCAGAGGTCAACAAAGGTAAAATTTCGGCCATGTATGGGTGTCCTTATCAAAACCGTATATATCTCGAGAACTTAACACGCGCAGTGGAAAGGGGTATGCCACTAACACGCAGTGGAGGGGGTGGGGGCACTTTAGTGCCTCCCTCCTAAGATCTCCGAAAGTGTGAGAGCTAGAACGATTACACTTACGGGGTAGGTAGGTGCTATGATGATGTACATTTACAAAAATTTC
>JAXIVJ010003238.1:95000-96681 GCA_036785665.1 Chirona hameri | reverse complement strand
ACACGGACCTAGGAGGTGCCGAGAGAGGTTATGTAGATTTATTTGCGGTACAGCTGGGCTCGAAACGACACTGCTGCTGGAACGGTTCGTGGTGAATATACCTTGACAGGGTACCACAGCAGAGTCCCCTGGCCGTGACCTCTGGACTGGATATAATACAACAGTCCCCTGGCAGTGACCTCTGGACTGGGTACCACTCAAAGTCCCCTGGCGGTGACCTCTGGACTGGGTATAATACAACAGTCCCCTGGCAGTGACCTCTGGACTGGGTACCACTCAAAGTCCCCTGGCGGTGACCTCTGGACTGGGTACCACTCAAAGTCCCCTGGCGGTGACCTTTGGACTGGGTACCACAGCAGAGTCCCCTGGCGGTGACCTCTGGACTGGGTACCACAGCAGAGCCCCTTGGTGGTGACCTCTGGACTGGTTACCACTCAAAGTCCACTGGCGGTAACCTCTGGACTGGGTACCACTCAAAGTCCCCTGGCGGTGACCTCTGGACTGGGTACCACTCAAAGTCCCCTGGCGGTGACTTCTGGACTGGGTACCACTCCATAGTCCCATTCCGGTGACCTCTGGACTGGGTACTACTACAACAGAGTCCCCTAGCGGTGACCTCTGGACTGGGTACCACTCAAAGTCCCCTGGCGGTGACCTCTGGACTGGGTACCACAGCCAGACTGGTTATTGATTCGACACTGATTGAATCGATTGGAATCGTTCAATCGAAATTCATTGAATCAAAACATAACTGATTCACCACCAAATATTTTGATTCATGAATCGTGATTGAATCAAAACCTGCATCAAATCAAGGCTGATTGAATCAAAAGATTTAACGATTCAAGTACACTGGTAAATTGTCCAAATACATGGGGTCCCAGTGGCTACATTCAATTATACTGAAATACTATTGCTGTACCAATGTTTTAATGATCATATATATGCATATTTCCATTGTTGTTGATTTGACATAAATTCACCTCATATATTCAAATGTTGAATCAAACGTGAATCAATTAAAATATTTGTTTTGATTCTTTGAATCAGAATCAATCAATTCTCAAAATTGTATCCGTGAATCGAACGGTGATTGAATCCTTCAGATTCAAAAATGAATCATGATTGAATCATGATTGATTGGTGGTGACCTCTGGACTGGTTACCACTCAAAGTCCCCTGGCGGTGACCTCTGGACTGGGTACCACAGCAGAGTCCCCTAGCGGTGACCTCTGGACTGGGTACCACTCAAAGTCCCCTGGCGGTGACCTCTGGACTGGGTACCACAGCAGAGTCCCCTAGCGGTGACCTCTGGACTGGGTACCACTCAAAGTCCCCTGGCGGTGACCTCTCGTCTGGGTACCACAGCAGAACCCCCTGATGGTGACCTCTGGACTGGGTACCACGAGAGTCCCCTGGCGGTGACCTCTGGACTGGATACCACTCAAAGTCCCCTGATGGTGACCTCTGGACTGGGTACCACAGCAGAGCCCCTTGGTGGTGACCTCTGGACTGGTTACCACTCAAAGTCCACTGGCGGTAACCTCTGGACTGGGTACCACTCAAAGTCCCCTGGCGGTGACCTCTGGACTGGGTACCAATCAAAGTCCTCTGGTGGTGACCTCTGGACTGGGTACCTCTCCATAGTCCCATTCCGGTGACCTCTGGACTGGGTACCACG